>CAJNOQ010000774.1:0-41338 GCA_905250885.1 Didymodactylos carnosus
GCAGAATGAATTTGAAAAAACGACTAAAAACGAAATCAAAAATGCAGCTCGTGGGAATTTGACACTGAGGGTGCTTTCATTATACCCGAAATATTTTTCAGCAAGTGCAAATAAAGACATAAAATACACAGCATGATAGAGAATTCCCAGCGCTTTCAGAATATAAAATTACTTTTCGAAAATATATTTCTATATATATATATATAATAAATTTGAGAAATACTGTTTATTGAAGAGTTTTTCGATTAGAACAATTTTTGAAGTTCTTCTCCTAGATTCAATCTGCCGATCTTTCACACACTGCACTTTTCCAACTACGTATTTTCCCAAGTTACTAGCTATACTATGCAACTATGCAGATCGAATCTAGGAGAAGAACTTCAGAAATTGTTCTAATATATAATAAATGTAACATAACACCGGATCGAAAAATTTTAAAAGCTTGTTCGGTCAAAACCGATTGCAGATTCGTCTTCATCATGGTTGATTATGTGGTACGCGATAACTTCTGGATCGGGGTACTTCAGAAAAAATTTTCGACATCATTTTGCCTTTGGTCCCATACGGTAACATTTTGAAAAAATTTTGAGCAAGACCATGGGAAAATTTTTTTCTAAAGTACCCCGATCCAAAAGTTATTGCGTACCACATAATCAACCATGGAGAAAACGAATCTGCAATCGGTTTCGACCGAACAAGCTTTTGAAATTTTTCGATCCGGTGATATGAAAATCGACTGAAAATATTTATTTCCAGGCTGAAATAAATAAAATATGCCCAATTGCATTAAAAGATGACAGATATATGTTAGAAACACAGTTTAAAATTCCTACAAGATAGTGCACTACCTCATAAAGATCAGTGCACAGAATCAAAGTGAACGATCATTTTGGTCCAAATAACATTAACTGCCGAACAGTTCGCATCTTACGTCTTTAGACTATTCGATTTGGTATGAGGTATGTGAATGGATGAATTGGAGTAAAATGCAAATGGAAATTAAAAACGGTGAATTATCCGAAATAATCTGTAACTGGCGATATTCAGTTTGACTGAAGTCATTTAAATCATGTTAAACCGTTTACAGTGAGCATGCGACAGATGATTGGCGACCGTATATTGCTTGAGGAAAATGTGTATGAAACGATTGTAGATTATGACATTTTGAACTAATACTTTTTGATCATGTTTAATAATAAACAATACACATCGCTAGTGAAACTGACATGAAAAAAAAGAATTTGTTTTGTGTGACATCGATTTGCTATGAACCGGAGGAAAGGTGAATAATCTTTTTCCTTGTACTGTAATTGCGTACGACAAAGAAAACATTGTTCTCCTATAATGTGATCAACGGAAAGTGTGTCAAAAAGTCGGTAAAAGGGAAAGGAGAGAAAGAAGAAGTGTCTGATACGTATTCCAAAATTTAGAATATTATTGAAATCTGATATATTTTATAAAAAGAAATACCTGAAATTTCGAGCACATTTTAAAGAATTACTTCCAAGGATTTATGTTAGATCGTGTAAAAGAATTATTTTTGTTTGAATAATCACTTTTACATTATACTTTAATTGGTAACTGGTATTTTGGTAAATAAGCCGTAGATTAGAAAGATCACATAAAGAATAGCTATAATACTTGAAAAATGTCAACTGAGAGCTCAAAAATCATCATAGAAGAACAGAGCAGTATGAAGAACTGTTATAAAGAAAAGGTGTGTTACCGCCAAAGTTTATCACAAGATAAAGTTTTTTTGGTAATTAATAATATTTTTCCAATGTAACTATTGAATTTGTTTGTTTGTTTGTTATTTGTTTTTCTATTCTTTTTGTGTCAAAAGCCCTTCCCCACACGAAAGTATTAAAATGGGTTGCTTTACAGGAACCTATACCCTGTATGCTACTGTGCCTTCTCTATCAATTAATTCGACATCATCTATGAGAATATCTTAATAAGAAATAAAATGTTGTTGCTCTTCTCTAACTTAAACAGACATAAATCAACTGGCTGAACGAGATCGTGAAAACGTCTAAACAAGTAATAGTCATTAATCATTCGGCACCTTTACGAACTTTATGGGCATATAAATGCGCCGTTGTACCGTCATCAAATATGAGTTGAAAAAAAACCAAGAGATTGATCTTATAATGTGAAATTTTTTAGCACTAATAATGCTGATACTGAACGGAATTCATTGTAAGCAATCTACCACTTATCGTTGCGTTGGCAAATGTGAATTCTCGTTAGGGTTCGATACGTCGTTTCAATTACCTGACAGTTGTGGGGCCGGCGAATAGAATCCCGTGTGTGAATTTAACATGATAATTCACTTTGATCAACGAACGATTGATTTTCAATTTCTTTCGTATGCCAATGAAACAGTCCTGCCTCCGCTGATCACTGACTTACTCATCTATCGTGTGAACATGACAATGTATTCGGCTATTTCGATGAATGTCGCATTTATTTACAATTGTCTGACAGTAGATTACTGTGATCTATCTATTGCTAAACAATTTATCAGCAATCGGACTGTGTATAAGGCCGCTTTCAATCGTTCCGTTGCACTTTTGTTTAATTCCAACTCTAGCAACGATCAAAATCAAACAGTTTTGTGCTATAATAACACGGAATGCGCTGCCTGTCGAGTATATCAGTTCATTCTTGTAGATGCAACGCATCTGTCGTCATGCATTCCTTACTCATCGATATCTTTAACAATTACTTATCAATTCGTACTGGCCACTACCATACAGTTGGTATTTGAGTATACTTGTAATATCGACTACTGTGATGCTAACCAAATGGTCAATGACGTAAAACAGGTTGTTCAAGATTTGTTGATCACTTACGATCAGAACATGATTCATTCTACGCTTCTTCATCCTGAATCAAGTCTGTCTACACAAACAAGTATGTTGGAAATTTTATCGTCAGCAGCGGTAGCCAATACATCAACAACTACAATCACAACAACATCTACAAGCAGAGTTGCTATTACAATAACTGGTCGTAGCTGTTGTCGCCCCTCCTTTGAGCATCAAAATACGTTTTATATTATTAGCGTAATACGCTAATAATAGATATATTATATCTTTTCCTACAACAAAGGGAGAAGAAAAAATATCTGGATCTCGATGTGTTTTCTCTCTCTCTCTCAATAATTTTTCTTTTTCTCTTAAATGCGTGCGTGCTTGAACACATTTAGTTGTCACACTTTTATCGAACTTTGGTTTCAGATATTGAGAGTGCCGTTCATTTCATACCTCTCATCAGTAACGATGTTGAGATGTTGTTGGTTATTTGTTTTAGAACATCGATGTCATCTGATACATGCAGTCTGACTTTTCTTATCTCGAACGAAGACAAGCCCCTCTTGGTGATTGATAACTTCACATACAAAATGAACAAAGAAACAGTATCTAAAAACTATTGGGTGTGTTAAAGCAACGGATGCAAAATCTCTGTACACACCGATATTCAAAACATTTTTTAAAAACTAGTGGAGATCACACTCATCTATGTGATCCAGAAGATCTTGAAACAAAAATATTTCTTAAAAATGTGAAACAACGTGTTATACTCGAAACCACACCAATAATGAAAATATAGGAAGCAGAGGTTATTAAATCTCAACTTTACGATCTTTAGGTTCTCTACCGCTATCATCATCATTCTTTTCTCCTTCTTTCTCAGGTTTTCCGTGTGTGTTTGGTCTCATACCAGGTCGTAAAAAGTCGACGTGTCAACAATTATCCAAAAGTAATACAAGATTTGGCCATTTCGATGAATCGTACATTTAAACCAGATCGTATATTGAGCGATTTTGAATTGTATTATCTTTTGAGTATAACTTTTTTGTTTAATTTCAGCGATGGCTAGTAAAGTAATTACTCTACAACATCCTTATCGAGCTATACCTGTTCTTTCTGAATTTAGTTTCCTCAGGTTGTACATACCGACTGCTTCTTTCACTACACACAAGCCATTTATCGACGTATACAAATTTTAGGCTTAACAATAGCTTATCCACAGAATGATGAAATTCGAATTTGTAGTCGTAAACTTTTGGCATCAGCACTACTTCCATTGGATAAAATCGAGTGGAAATTCCATGATTTATGTACAAAACCACCAGCAACAGTGAAACAAACGTTACATCAACTGTTTCTTTACTTTGAAAAACAATGGATGACCGATGTACCATTAGAAATTTGGAATGTGCATGGATACAGTTATCGTACAAACAATAACTGTGCAGATATGAGTGTCTCCGGCCCTTTTCCATCAGTTTATCATCTATCTTTTCAGGTTTTCATAATCGACTAAATCAACGTATACAAAAATCGCATCCAAATATTTGGAAGTTCATAAAATGTCTTCAAAACGAAGAAAATCGATTTCGTCACGTTCTTCTTCAAATGAATGCTGAAGCTCAAGCTAGACCTAAATCAGCAGCAACAAGTTCAATTCAGAAAAGAATCAACACACTCAATTAGCGTTATAACAATGGTGAAATCAATGTCGATGAATTACTTGATGGCTCATCACTAATTGTAGCCAAAAAAAAGAGATAAACATCAAACATTTATTGTTACTGTTGTCGTTATTCTTATTATTGTTGTTATTAACTTTATCTTTAAATTATTTTATTTTTAGTCTACTATGAATCTTGAATTTTACGTGCAATAAAAAATGTCATTCCAACTATTCTAGACTGTCTACTTGAATTTTTTTCCGCAAACATTTCTCAATTCAGACGTATTGCACTTGGGTGTTATCCACTCGTTTGCGTACATTTGGATCCGATTGTTCCTGATACGAGGAGCTGGCCCGTGCTACCAAGATCGAGATGGTTATACGCCTGCACACTATGCGATCGAGAAGGACGATACTCTTTTCAGCACAGAAATTGATCGAATTCACGCCAATTGTCTAAAAGCATTAACAGTAGAAGAGAAAAATGGTAAGGTTTTAGTACTTATATATTGGCACGTGCTTAATTGAACGGAGAGTTTTGTTTGTAGTATTTCGATTTTGAAATACTACAAATAGAGAATTACAGGAAGAAGACATATGCTAAAATTGGTTAATAAGTAAAACAAAAGTCTTTTAGCATGCAGAATGGAAACGATGTTTGTCGGAATATCGGCCTCGAACATAGTGAGAAACATTGTTAAGTTATAACAATAAAATGTGAAAGAAGTCACATCATCCCGGTTGACTTCCATTGATATGATAAGTAAACATCTGACTAGATTCAATTGGACACGAACACACCTATTGAGTGTCTATTGTAAATGGATATCATTTCTTCGTAATATAAATCTACGGACATAATTATTGATACATGTACAAACGAATTGCTACTGACCAGAGCTCCGTATGGACTCAAAATTCAGAGTCCAGAAAAATCTGGTCCAGTCCCGTCCGAGTCTATGAAAAACAGTTTTTTTCAGTCCATGGACTACTCTAAGTCCATTCCAGTCCTCAATACAAAAGCAACATGTTTTTTATTGATTATTCCTAGATTCAAATGAACTCAAAACTTTTTTTTTAGAGATGATCTTGGAAATCTGAGTCCAGTCCGAGTCCACGAGCTCAAAAATTTTCAGATCAGACCATACAGAGCTCTGCTACACACTACATGACATACATCTGAATAAAAAAAATATTTTGAAAGTAAGTGTAAATTTTTTTCTGAACTATTAAAGTGTTGCACTCTTCAATATTGAGGAGCAGTTAACTTCTTATTTTTGATCTAAAACAAGTGAAGTATGATATTGTAATGAACAATTTGAAATAGCAGAACTGTGTCGTTTGAACGAATTGTGTTTTACGCTGTCCTTTGCCTTGCGTTTTACGCTGTCCTTTGCCTTGCGTTTAGTTGCATGTTTAGTGGGCGGAATAGAATCATCACTGATTAAATTTGCGTTAAAATATAGGAAGCAACATGGACACTGAATCTCAGATTGTTCCGTCACTGGAATATAAAAAAGACCGTTGTGCATGCATATAATGTTACATAAAGTGTACAAGTTAAATAAACGTGCAACCTACCTATATGTTTTTGCGTCTCTAAAATGAAGAGATTTATATTAAAACTATATGGACTAAAATAGAGCAATAAAACCTACGTTTTTGGTCTGAATCGGGTGTACCTAAAAAAGAATATCAAATATACCAATCAGTTTTAAAATAGAAAGCCTTAATCATTTTTTGTTTTTACTTGACAGTATTTTCTACGGAAAACCCAAAAAAGGGATAGGATACCGTTAATAAGTCAGCATCTATCTGAATTGCTGTTAGATTTAGGTGCTGATCCCAAATTCGATATTTATCAGTGTTGATTTGGGTTTGGATGTATGAGAACCAAATGTAGAAGGCCTCTGGAGATATGTCTTAAACTCCATGATGAAGAGATTCTGATCTGTACATATAGTAGGGCATGTCGAATTACCAATAGGAATAAGTTTTCCGACATTGTTCTTCCAACTTCTTCCTATACGCAATTCGACATATCCTATTCTCTACACAGATCAGAATCTCTTCATCGTCGATTTTAAGACAGGCGTCCAGAAGCCAGGTTTCCATAGATCCATCACAGAAACCCATATCAAAACAAATGAATATTAGATTTGGGATCAGCATAAAAAAATACGCATAATCAAGGAGGTTTCAATGTAAAAGCGATAAATTACTTGAGGACCTTCCCTCGTTATGATATTAGCTAACTGAAACGTCTTTTCTATGTTCAGAATAGACATAAATATTTTAATTGGAAACGAAATATACACTTTCAGTATAAAGAACAAACCTTCAGTCATAACATTGGAGAATACAGTAGATTGCCAATATGGTCTCATTGTATTGTCCTCATTTTTTGTGCATAAAGTAAATGCTAATTGAGATTTTATTAACTGAAATTGATTTATTAATGCTTTTGGATTGGTCAATTGTGTCAAACTGTGTGCTATAAACAACATAATCAAACATTTGATAATTATACATATCGAGATGGGTATGTATTTTTTGATCACCAAACTTCTTTCTGACAAAATGATCACCCAAAAAATAACACTTTTGATCACCAAATCAATTAAAGAAAATATATAAGAAGAATATATCACAATTTAATACCAAATTAATTAGTGGACAGACAACAATAAGAATGGAAACTATTACGCACAGCTAGATCATTCGATGAAGCGAAAGAATACGCAAAATTACACTTTGACGAAGTATAGAAAGTATCCTTTATGTTATAGTATGTATAGGTCACATTCGCAGAGAAGTCAAAAACATGTGTGTATGGGGTTCTTGCATGTACTGTGACAAGAATTTTCTGAAGTTTATAATTTCTTTAACCCGTCATTCAGCGCCTGCACTAAAACTTAGCTTTCTTTCTTATTGTTTTGCATGCTTCACAAAACACTCTTGGCTTGTTGTATAAATACTCACCGCCAACCACTCTGCCCTCCTCCCATCTCACACACAGTTCTACGAAATTTTCACAACAAGAAGAAGAATTTATATGTCTATATTATGGACTATTTTTCACTTCACTGCGATGCGGCTTTATAAACTTTTCTTAACTTCGCCCCAAATGCGACCTATGTATACTATGACAAAAAGAATACTTTCTATACACACTGCATTTGAAAGAATATTTTGTATGGTTTTTAAATCTGATCGATAATATTAACAAACAATAAAGTGTAATTTTGCGTATTCTTTCGCTTCATCGGACGATCTAACTGTGCGTAATATTTTCCATTCTTACTTTTGAATATTCTTTTTGTTGTCTGTCCACTAATTAATTTGGTATTAAATTGGAATATATTCTTCTTATATATTTTCTTTAATTGATTTGGTGATCAAAAATGTTATTTTTTGATGATCATCTCATTAGAAAGAAATTTGGTGATCAAAACGCATTTTCCTCTGTCCAGATAGTAATGATTTGAGACTATACTTTCTGTTTCATTTATTATTGTATCAAACGGTTTCAATCGCTGCGTATTTTTCAATGCATTTTGTTTGGATTTTATTAATACCAAGTATAATCTAAAATATTTAACAACGGTCTTGAGAATGAGTTATGTAATAGTGAAGATAGATCTGTTGCATACTTCATTATATAATGCTTCATATTGTCTCCATTGATCTCTATATGCGTTGGATTTTCATCTGGAACATCATACTTATCATTTTCTGTTTGAAATTGATATGGCATGTAATACCTTTGACCATTGCGTGGTACCGTAACCCAATCTATTCGAATATATTTTTTATGAGGATTTGAAAAATAAACCGTAGGAATCTTAAAGAGTAGTTATTAGTTCACAGTTCATTAAAACAAACTTTTTTTATATAGTTATTTACTTTTAACGAAATAAAATGATTTCCGACACTGTCTGAAACATAGCGTGGTTTTCTAACGTTACCACTTTCCGGAAAATAATCACTTTTATATCGTGGTCGATACATTTCTTCTAATGGAAAGAGAATTTGTAGTTGATATGGCGATACTGGCATAATTCCAACCGATTGAGATAATGGAATTGATGTTGTTATGTCAGGTTTAGAATTTTTAATAATTGGCAAGTTTAGAGCTTAATTTAAAAACATAAAATAATTATACTTGTAAGTGCTCAGATATTACATACTTTTAAACTATTGACGAGAGAAGAGGCCCAAGTTCCAGATCTGTTTTTTGGTGAAACTGGGTGGACTATTTGGAATTGATGATGTTTATTCAAAATATGAACAACGGAGTTGCCATTAGCCTTTTATTGACCGATTATCTGGAAACTGGGTCTTTAGAAAACAAGAGGCCAAATCCAGAAAACTTTTCTAAATCTGTCGTACTGTTTATTAACACTTTTAATAAAATTCTTCTGCCATCAAAAACTCTAGATCACAGCAATTTTGCACGAGATATTTTAATGAAAGTACCGGGACTTTCATTGAAAACATTTTTAATAAAAGTTCTGGTATATCTATTAAAAAAAACGTTTTAATGAAAGTCACCCAATCCTTCTACTGTAACGTTTTCCCGTCGAAATCAGCGTAGCCACTCTTTTGGGAAATTTTTCTATACTGTTGATTTTTGTATTGGCAAAATAAAACTTATGGAACATAGCAGTTTTGTGTTCCCTACAAAACGGCCAATTCAGAAAACTTTTCTGGATTTAGTTTCTGGTTTCCTAAAGATCCAGTTTACAGAAATCCGGGCAACAAAAGCGTCGGGGCAACGTCGATGTTCATACTCGGAATCAGCGTCTTCAATTACATCTAATTTACTTAGTTTCATGGAGAAAACGATTTGCAACTTGGAGCCTTTTCCTCGTGAGAAAGATTTCTATCAATAATGTTTATTAGATAGTGACTTTCAAATTCAGATTTTTTCTCTTTCTATTCAAAGTCTCATTATAAACATTAAGAAATATTCACAATGCTAAGAATATATTTTGGTTCTAAAAGAGACTTACAATTCGTATGTTCCTGGGATTCATGTGTGTCAACACTACACTGAACATCTATAAGAGAAAGTAACAATGACCTAATCACGAGTAGATATTCACAAATAAACTCTTACATACTTGTCACATCAATATCGTTAAATAGATCGTAAATATCAAATGCATAGTTATCAACTAGAAGAAAAAAAACTAATTTCTTCGCCTTGTCCAGTAACTTTTTAAAAATACATACTTTCCTCGACGGACAGCTTATCTTGTGTTAAAATTGAGTCAACCAAATCATACTTGCTACTACGTTCATCAAGATAAGTCATAATAGTTAGTAAAGCGAGATGTAATAACAAGAAATTAATAAATAAAGATATAAAAATTGTAATATTTTAATGACTGAAACGAAAACGAGACATTAAAAACGTTTTGTTCGTTTTTCAACAAAAGCCTTTTAGAAGCATCAAATATTGTTATTATTTGATATTTACTTTCTTATCAGCTGCTTTAAAGCTAGTTGTAAGAGAAGAAGATTAATATTTGATATTTTAGTTTAATTTCAATTAGTAAATTCAGTAAAAAGCGTGTTACAACACAAAATTATAGAAAATAAAGATCTTTTTGAAATATAAAGTCTGAATTGACTTGAAATATTTATCCAGATCCTATTTTAACATATCTAGTAGTTGAGACAAACTCCCACTGATATCTTAGTTTTCACCATACTATTTGGGAAAATTGTTTTTCTTTACCAAGCATATAGGTCCACCAGTCAGATATAGGCTCCTAACTGGCTTCTCAAGCAATGATCTGCTATTAAAATAGGCTCTAATCATCACTGTATTTAGAAACAATTCCTTTGTCACATTTTACATCCAAGTTAAATACAATAAAATATACATAGAATGTTTAGCTAATCCATAAAATACCATTGCAAGCATGTATGTAACGCAAATAACAGAGAATTACGATTGATACATATAAATATTAAAGATTAATACATATAACAAACAAACACACAAGTTGAAATTAATAGATTTGAGAAAGAATTAATTTGAAATGAAAGTCATTCTGTTTCTTTTCAGCATTGCAAAAATAAATAAATGGGAAGAAACATGTGAATCTACTCGTTACTGGTAGTTCTCACTTCAGCATTCTATTACGTTCATTACATCTCTTTTATTTGAACGCTAGTTAAAATGAAGAAATTTATAATTTTTACAAACACACTATTATGTACAAAATAGTGCCATACCTTTTTGATCGATGGCAATCCATCATCTTTTTTACGTTTGCTAGATGAAATTTTAGTTTTGCTTTGATATGGTGCAGATGGTATTACTTTTTCTATAGCAAAACAATGTTCACAATTTGGACACGCAATCTGTTGGATTTGTTTAGCTAAAAATGAGTAAAGAAAAGTTGTCAAACTTTTTTCCCGATATGAATAAAAGTAGAGACGAACTTGGCAAATATTCTTCCTCTAAACGGAAAAATAAAATTAGAAAAACGTTTTTTTCTAGAAGTTGTATGCAATATGATTCATACCAGTAGAATGTGTCGGCTTTAATGATGGTTCTATATAGAGTAGAAATCAACTGAAAGAATTTATGTTATTAGAATTATCGAAACTCACCTTCGGTCATTGTGTCTGAAATAACTGTTGTTTCGAGATGTGGAATATAGGTATTATCATTTCGTTTTGTGCATAGTGTAAATGCCAAATGCGATTTATCTAATTTATATTTTTCAATTAGATCTTTAGGATTTAATCGCTTTGTAGCCACATTTAAATCCCAAACATGTCCAGGTACTAGAATGATCGCAAAACTATTTTGAAGTTTTTATCTAAAATCTCTATTTCACTTTTTCACTGCAACTATTAACAAACGAATAATAATGTAAAAAAAATATTTACTACTTACTTTGAGTTTCTGATGGAATAAATGGTTTTAAGGGTTGTGCTTGTTTCAACTGATCAAGCTTAGATCTGATCAGAACCAAATATAATCTGAAATGAAACGGTAACAAGAGAATAATAGTCAAAGTGTGTTTTACGTACTTCATCATATATATAACAAAAGACACACAAGTTAATATTAATGGATTGAGAAAAAGAAAGGATTAATTTGACAAATGTCATTCTATTTCTTTCACACGTTGTAAAAATAAATAAATGGCGAGAAAAACATGAATATACTCGTTATTCGATAGTTCTCCCTTTGACATTTTATTACATCACCTGTTTTATTAACACGTTAATAGGACAACGAGACGCCAACTGTGCTCGGCGAAGATCGAAAGGCGTGAATGGGACTAGCTCGCTTCTACCTATGGCAGTACAGTGGATCTAACCCTTAGTAAACTGCTATATAAATTCAGACTCCTCCGAAATCTAATCGGATCTACTAAAGGAACAGTATGACAGAGACAGATAATTAATTCAAATTATCTGTTAGACTTATGAGTCATATTGTTTTTTCGAACACAATCCCTCTGAAGTCTCTGCTAGAGGTCACGTGTAGGGATGGGCCGTAATGAAGCCGAATAGAACGAATACGTTTAATGTGAAGTATACGAAGCGGAATACGAAGACAGAAGGATGAATTTTCTCATTTTCGTTCTTTTAATTTCATTATTATGTCTCATTGCAAATAGTCGACTATTCATATAACTTAGTTCTGTTTTTTCTTATTAGCAAAAGACAAACTATATTATCAGTGATTTATGAGTGAGTATAGACGAAAGTAGTTCGACTAAACGTAATAATGAACTCCTTACGTAAGAAGCTCCCTTCTCATTGGCTCTTACGTTTCTTCATTCAAAATATATAAGAGAAAACTACTGTTACGTTCATTAGGCCCTGTCTACGCTACAAAAGTTAAAGGGGCATTAAGCAATTCTATTGGCTTAAACTAACTTTTAGCTAATAGAATTACTTAAAGCTCCTTTAACTTTTGTAGTGTAGACAAGGCATTACGCTTGTTACGTACATTTCAGCTCTTTTCTCTTTCTTTTCTGACGTGTATTCGTGTATTCGTATATAATACTCATTATTCGAATATTCTTTACTCGCATATAAATGAAACACGGTTTGCTATAGTGAACAACGAATAGTCATTCATTCCATTCTTCCGAAGCTTACGTATTACGGCCCATCTCTAATCACGTGTTAATTATGAGTGATAGAACTTTCATCAGATTAATTTTTGTCATATAGAAAAAAGAGCTTTCATCGCACATGACAAAAGTGTACAGCATTTTTGGGGGAGTACCACTCCACACTTTTGACAAGAGTGGTGGACTTTCGTAACCAGCTATGTAAAATATCTACAACTATCGTCACACCCCATCGTGAACTTTCGTCACACTAATACCATAGAACTGCTTACATGTGGATTACTCCAATTTGGACTGCTGCAGTGTGGACTACTCCAGACTGAACTAATCCTAAACGCAATAGACGCTTGATTTTGATATTTTGACTTTGGAAAACGACTTCAGAAGGGTTTTTTACGCGTTTCGCTAACAAAATGCAATGTTTGTAAGGAGAAAAGCAAGAAGTTATTACTCCAGTTTGTACAGCTACAGTTTACATTACTGCAGTTTCGACTACTCCAGTTTGCACTACAACCTTGATTTCATTGCAGCCGTTTCGTGCAACATGTGACGAAAGTGCCGACTTGTCTAAAAAACCAGACATTTTCGTCATATAACGGGTTAACTTTCATAACCACTATTCAAACATGGTTAAACTTTCATCACCTGTCGAGAGAATTTTTGTCACTGAAAACAGAACTTTCGTCATGTGGCGAAAGATCAGCGTTACCCGATGACGAAAGTGCTGTGAAACTTAATTATCTCATACTTAAAAAAACTTTCTAGATTTCAAACAGTCAAACACCATTTCTGCTGGAGCGATTACATGATAACTAAAATTGATATCGAAAGAATACTTTCGGTTGTGCCACATTCAGTATGAATACTATTCTATCAGTTTTTGTCCTGTTGATCTACCAGTTGAAATAAGAGAGATCGGTGGGTGGAAACATTGAAGAACTTGATGCCAATTGGACACTGCGAAGATTGGAAGCCGACAGAGTGAAAACTGCTGCTAGCTATAATATATGCTACGTAGATAATTAATTTAAAGCGAAAATATATCAGTGAAAGAAGCTCGTGTTTTCTTCTGTAGCAAAAAGAATATGTTTCGAATTTTATTCACCTACAATTATCTTCTACAGCATATTATTCACATTATCGTATGAGCTCATCATTATTATATCATACATTCTGCTATAGCTTTCATCATATCAAACACTATGGTAGTTACTACGAAGGATACCAGGTGGCGATTAATTGTCTGATTGGAGAAACGATAAAGTTTTCTACAGAATATGCTCATTTTGTATGGTACTAATTATAGGATAGCTAAAGCAAATATTCGAAAATTAACTTCAGCCGTCTCATGTAGGACTCTTTTACTTTCGAATCATCTTTTTCTCAAATCTGCACGATCAGAGATAACCGAGTACGATGGATGAAAAAATTGACTAAAAGGTTAGAGAAAGAACACGACTCACAGTGAAAAGCAATAAGCCGACTTTTAGTCGTTTCACTCACTCGGCTTAGTCATAGTCGAATAGTGTTTTACGTACTTCATCACATTATCGTTGAGTGCATTGTTGCTAACCGGTACGTAAATGGGATTTTCATCGGGAATTTCTGAACTGTAATTATCTCTTTGAAATTTGTATGGACTATAATAGTATATATCATTGACGAGTCCAGTTAACCATGCTACACGAATATATGTATTTGTAAGATAGTTTATATAATCCGCGGGTATCTAAATGTGATGAAAAATTAAATATTTATTATATTTTAACAGAATAATAAAATTACTTTTAATGATATAAAATGATTTCCGATACTGTCTGAAACATAGCGTGGTTTTCTAACACGACCATTTTGAGGAAAATAATCACTTTTATAACGTGGTCGAAATGTTTCTTCTAATGGATATACAAGTTGTAACTGCTTTGGTAAGGAGTTAATAACACCAACAGATGTTGACAACTGTATATTATACAGTGATAAATCATCATATAATTTGTTGTTTTTATTGAGAACTTTATAATAGTAACAAAAACAACATATAATTAACAGTAAACTCTATCATAATAAATACAATTACCTTTCTCACGGCTTGAATGTATCAGTGGTGAACCTTGAATAGAGGAAAAGATCACATTTAACTGATATAAAAAATAGTACACACACACACACACGCACATTGTGTACTCAATTCACATGTTTGTATTAGCTTATTATGCGCTATTTGTTCATTCATGTAACCTATATATTAATAGAACATAACATTTTATTGAACATTTAATAAAGTTTTCATTACAACTTACTATCTTCGATTCCATTATCATCTGCGTTAATACCTTGTTGAATATTTTCAAGAGTTTCAGCAGATCCTAATATGTACAAGAGTATACACATAAAACAGATATAACAACAAACGCCACTATACTATAATTACTGTCCAGTGACGTAGGCACCTCATTGAAAAGATCTTTGAAGTCATTATCCGACAACGGACTAGGACATAGTACATCATTGTAATCTACAAAATAAATTCGTAAATAGTGAAAAGTTCTGTTTAGTTTGTCATTTCACCTGCTATATTGACGTCAAGAAACATGTCTACTTCATTCAAATGATGACGTATAATTTTAGGTTCTAAAAAATGATAAACATTTACATGAGATTTCTATTATTCATTCTATAGTGATGACACTAGGCAACTGAATACAAGTTAAAAATGTAGTATACCTTCAGGCATATAATTGTTTGCTGTATATCTTTTATTGAAAGATCTAATGAAAATATACATTAAAACTTACCTAATTCAGTCATGTTTCCTGCTGAATACATCCCAATTTTTGGTATCCATTTTCTGAAATCCATTCTAATTTTTATGCATCGTATTAGCCACAAATATCAAAAGTTCTAAATACAAAAGAGAATAAGTTATTTATTTTTGAATAATAAGCAAACAATTATACTCTACCTTATGAACTTAGCATGCAAAACAAAACAGAAAAACACGGCACTGTTATATAATTCTAGTATTTTAGAATAATTAGAAACGAAAACAATAGTATATTCATTTACTCTTATTGAGTTTATCAATGTATACGGTAAAAGTACAGTATCTAATCTTCACTTCTTACTTGAGCAGTAAATTATAGCTGAATAAAATAAGTTAGAACAAAAAATATATACTATATTATATTGACACTTAGAATATGATAACATTAATCAAGAAACTCTAAGAGAAAACACTAGAATAGTTCTAAATTTTCGTTTTGTTACAATGACATTCAGTTTTTACTTTTTAATGTTAAACATACCTATATCTAAATTTTTCTTTTGAATACAATAAACTAACGAACAATAATATCGCTTTCTATTTCCAGATTGACTTGGTTTTTTCCTTTTGTATTTTTTCTTTTTCTTCCAGTCATGTGTCATTACCAATAAAGTAAATGGATGACGTCATGATAATATGTGAACTCAACTAAAGTACACACACTCAAAGCGAAGAACAAGAATAAAAAAATGACTATTATTTGCCGAACAGTAGAAATAGTTGAAAAAGTTAGTCCGCATTCTTCTAGTAGACAGCATGGACACTTTCTTCTTAGATACACGCATAGGCTAATGAACACAATGAATAGTCGCTATTTAGAGAAAAAATATTCTCACTTAAATATTATGCATCGATTATGTAATAATAAACTGACATTTCCATGCGTATTTTCAGAAGATATACGTAAAAAACTTCCCCTTTTTCCGTTCTATAGTTTAGAATTCTATTAAAAACGATGTATTTTTTTTTTCTTTTTGGTTTTTTTACAAATAGAGAATAGAATGAAAAAAACTCGTTTCTTATCATACGTTTTTCTACCAATATCTGGCAATCTCCGTCCGACCGCCAGTGGCTTGAAGTGGCTCGGACTACCGCGGGCTTCAGAAATTTTATTGAACTGAACTGTTCCAGAAATCTCTGTTCCTACAAGCAGAACAAAGACGTTCTGTCTGTGGGAAAAGAATTCACAGAACAGAACACAATTGTCCCGTTATCTGGGAAATTTTCCCAAGGAAAGTACCGGATTATTCTCTTATGGGAACATGACTGTTCTGTTTCGGGAATCGGATTGTTCCGTTTTGGGGGAAGAATATTGAGAGAAATATCACTATTTTATTTGAAAAGAAAACAACGCACTTCGCCACTCCGGACCATTGTACGAAGTGCCGGAGTGCTATGGAGTGTGGTTTACTCCGCGGAGTGCGCTTTTTCCCCCTTGATCTAGTATCTGCCTTAAACAAGATGTTGCTGCTGATGTATCTAGCAATGCGTCTAGTATAACGCGATTTCCAGCCAGATGCAACTAGTAATAAATCGGTTGCTACAACTTAGAATCTCTAATTACCGTTTTACACTGTGAAGTTTGACCTGTACAAAGTTGAGTCCAGCAGATGAAAGCTAGTAGATTAAATTTGTCATATATGTGTCCAGATTCAACTTCTGAATCACTTCCTTTCTAAAGAAAAATCAGAAATACAACTTTTTGCTGATTTTCGATTTTGCACTATGCACGAAGTATTTTTAAAAGTTGGGCGTAGAGACGAAAGGTGGCAAATTAAATTTCCTAAATACTGTCTGTCGGCTTAACTTTGTGCAAATCGATCTCCACAGGGAAAAATGATGTTTGCCGATTCTTACAATGAAGAAGGATTTCGAGAAACACAACGAAAGAAAAAAACATGTTCCCGTAAGCATCTGTGATATAGTGGTATAGAGAGAAGATTATTGTTAATCTCTAGGTACAGAGTTTGAATCTCTGCAGGAGCGTTATTTCTTTTTTCCGCCCGAGTCAAAACCAAAATAGCTCAAAGAAAAGGTTTTCTAGGAATCTTTAGAAGAAAGGAAATGTTCTTTTCTAATTTTGAATACTGGATCAGATTCAGCAGACAAAACGGAGTGTACGTATATGTTGAAGTTTTGAAGTAGTTTGGATCAGTTTTGACTGAGTTGATTGAGTTATGACTTTCCCTAATATAAGTTTTTACTAGATTCTTGAATTTTCTTCTGAAAAAAAAACATTGTCACGAGGCTAAGCTTTGAACTTACTCATATCAAAATTTGATCATTTTTTTTCTAAAGTAACGGTATTTGGAATTTTTACATATTCAGAATCAGCGTGATGAGTTACATTGTACGGCGCAAAGATCTCGTCGGGGTACACGCAAAAATGGGATCTTAGGAGTTCCGCTTAGAATACCACTGTATTCAACGGTATAGTTTTTTTCTTTCTGCTTGATTTTTTGGAATTTACAAGAAAAGTCCTAAATTAATTTCTTCTTATTTCTGTAGCTTTGAGTTGACTGACAATGAATATTAAGGGCTTTTCTTATAAATTCTACAACTTTGCACAGAAATGTTGTGTAGAGCTGGGAGATATCTCATTTTAATCAGAAATTGGCAGGCTACAATCAGATCTTATTAAGAAACTCAGCGCTTCTAGTACAAAAGTACATGTGCTAAAAGCTATTATTCATTTCAAAATATAATGGCCGTGGATGTTTTTTGAATTACTTGGGAACGAAAGGTGATGAAGAGATGTGGCTTTTACCATCTTGTAAAAGATACTTTACTATATCTTTTCGTATATGGGGACTTTCAACACCCCGATTTTCACCTCAGACATGACAGGGGTGAAAAAAGAAGAGATGACCAGCTACCGAAGCCAAAATAAAAGTTTCTCTTAAGTTATATAGTTAGGTAGCTCAAAGTGTTCTCTTCAAAAGTATGCAAGTTCGAGGCCCCTAGCCGTCGTGACTTCCCGACAGTATAGTAATTTCATTATTACCTTGTTGAGCAAACAAGTGACGTTTACTCGAAATTTTCACAGTATTATTGTAGACCATAAAATATTTGTACGTAAAATACAATCTACTTGATAGTCATGGTGATAGTCATGTCGTTTTTGAAAATAGTTTTCAGATTATGCAAATACGTACTGTCAAAATTGTCAAAAAACACATGCAAAATGATGATCCTGTTTCGGATCCTAATGTTGCATCACATGTTGAAGACATTTATAAATGGTTGTAAAATGAATCTTGAAGACTTCAAGCATATCGCATCAGAACTTAATCATTCTGTTTCGTCCCCGGTTAGCCATCGATAAAGTTTTTAATTATTTCAGATTTAAATCGCAGTTGTGTATAAGTATTAAAAAAATACGTAAGATCTGTTGCCGGATTTTTCTATTTTATTTTAATTTAAACGACTATTAAACATGAAATTAAAGAAAAAACAATTTTGAAAACTAGAGGTAAGTCTTTGCTATTCTATTTTTCTTCAAAATGTATCTAGTTAGATAATCAACAAAACGCACGCAGTCGTGATAAGTTTTTTAAATATTTTGACTGATACAATTTATTAGTGCAAAATTGTACTACAGCGTTATTTAAATGTACTCGATTACTAATTCATCGTCAGAAAGCACATTTATTGGAAAAAGCCATTTTAAATGGTCATACAGTGTGAGAAAAACAATTGATTAAAGTGGTAACTATCTCCTATTCGTTTTTAAATAAAACACCGACGAGTTCGCATGCTTGTAAGTCTTCAAGATTCATGTTACAACCATTTATAAATGTCTACAACGTGTGATACAACATTAGGATCCGAAACAGAATCATCATTTTGCATGTGTTTTTTGACAATTTTGACAGTACGTATTTGCATAATCTGAAAACTATTTTCAAAAACGACATGACTATCACCAAAATAAAAATAGATTGTATTTTACGTACAAATATTTTATGGTCTACAATAATACTGTGAAAATTTCGTGTAAACGTCACTTGTTTGCTCAACAAGGTAATAATGAAATTACTGAATGAAAAAAATGTAAAGTAAATGTGACTTTTACTATCACGTTTAGGCAGTTGGAAAATGATCAGACAGAATAAAGCATTCAAACAACATATTGGTCAGAGCATAAACTTAAATCCTTATAAAGATGAATAATTCTTATATTGTATTTGTCAATAAAAACATTTTATATTAAGAATTGTTAAAGTGACAAATAAATATTACCTATAAAATCCAACGAAAACAAAAAACAATTTTTTTTTATGGCAATGATAAAATTCTTTAAAAGCTTTTTTCACGCAGATATAGTAAGTTACTTAGAATGAAATAGAACAGAACATTCTGTGTTAGTGTAGAAGCTAGATAGGTTTACAGGATAGATTATGTCAGTCAAAACTAAAAGCTTTTTGACAAAAGTAAAATCAGCATCTTCTTATGTGACCCGATGAGCTCCATTCAATAACATCAAAAAAAGGAAAAAAATTGATACGTTTTTCAATTGTTGGCATTTTACTAGTTAACTATACACAAGTTTGTTTTAACCGTTATTTCAATACTTGGAAAATCTCTAATCGCTTAACAAAACCTGATTTTACCATACTCTGTAAAACAACATCAAAACTTCGTCTATTTTTATTATCATTCGAATGAATTATCAGCGTTGTTGTACATCAAACTAGTGAATAAGCATCCCTTTTCATACTGTCCATAGATGAGAACATTTGCTATACTTACCTTACACGGTTGCTACGTCAATATTTCTCAATATTGTTGTAGAATATAGCGGATTGTATGAGGCATTGTCAAATATCGTCTAAAAATAGAATAAAGCATTCAAAAACCAAAAGTGGGAGCAACATAGTTCTTTTCTTTAGTTACAAGATAACATCGCTTCTCTTTTCATTACGCGTGTGCACAGGATCTTTATCGGGATCAGAAAAATTCTTTATAACTCATCAATTTCAAAAGCTAAAAACTTTGTGAATCATACTTTTAAAGTAGACATTTGTCATTCATTGTTAAAAATGACCGTATGAAAAGATCAAAATATCCAAATGAAATGATGTTAAAACTAAAAACTGGGGTAAAAACCATTATATGGTTTCTTCGTTCTCTATAAATAGAGAATAAAAAAACAATAGAATGAAAGGGAGAAATGTTCTTCGTCATCTGTGGTAGTGACGTCTCTATAAGCGAAATTTTATATTGCATGGATAACAAAATGACGATGTAACGAGTTATTACATCATTGTTGACTGAGACGAAAAGATGATATGAAAAGAGTCGTTAGAAATTACGATAGACTCTATTCTTATTCAAACAGGAATAAACTACCTAATCAAATAAATAATGTGATTTTAGATTATGTTGAAGGGCATGTTCAGTTGGGATTAACCCTAATTTCTGACCTGCTTTTCTTGTTTGCTTGCCAAAAGTATGCCCACTCACCCCAAGGATCGCAAGAAATTTGTATAAAAAATTCTATGCACATATCCTCTAGACCATATATAAATAGTCTAACACATTCCCTTCCTCTCGGACTCGATGCTTTCTGAAGTACAGCATTTTCTTTTTTTTCAGTAAAATGCAATGAACAATTTCTTTCTTTAGCAAATGTAGATATCTCTCTATGTAATCCAGGCATAATATGCCTTATTTTATTGCGAGATAAACAAGACACCAATACACTCAAGCTGCATGTGGTAGCGCTATCATTTTTTGCCGCTTTGATGGATGTTATACTGGTTCCCATTGCTAGGAGTCTCTCACTCTTACTCTTTTCCTGCAACTACGTGAAAACTAGTAGATCATGTGACTCACACAACGGGATTTTTCTCAGGAGTTTGCCGGCATTGAAAGAAATCCAGATTCTATGATAAATTTTCTATAGCTGGAATTAAGTTATTCATTAACATAGTAATACAGTTATAAGGCACTCTAAGAAGCCAGGAATACACATCTTGACGAATGTGTTTTAGCCTAATCTATTTCTTTATGTCCTTGTTCACAGAATTCAATTAATTAACTCAGTTCATTCATTCTTTGTTGACTGAGTACACAACCGCATTCGACCAAAACCTTTACAAAGATCTAGGAACTTAAACATACACTCTCTCATACGTGGATCCGAATTCTGGATTTGAATATTTAGTGGACACATTCTGTACCGTGTTTACACATCTGCGTGTTTATACATGCTTGTCTTTTTCTTATACTATTTGTGATATCAAAAGTAAAAATTGTATATATTTAAAGAAGGACGAGATAGACATCACTCATTTTTAAGCAAAAGTGTTGATACGTGACAGAAAAGACTAAAGAAAAAACGTATAAAAACGTCCACTTGCAGGGCAGAAATTTCCACCGGCATACCTACCTGACAAGACAAAAGGTTTTATCTCTGATCTGGAAATTGCACCGCAGCTAATTGTTCTTTTATAGCTGGGAAGAGAAACTATGCAGGTGTGCGGCTCTGCTGTCTAACATAAAAAACCCGCAATTACATCTTCCGTAGGCAAGAAGTTTTATACTTTATAGATTAGAGTAATGGCAAATCGCCCAGCTTTTTCTTGTGGCAGAAGCGCAGGTCATGAAGGTTCAATAGTTTAAGATCTCGGTATTTTTTCCAAGATCTTCTGACATTTCTTAACCCAAGTTTACGAAACACTTGATTTCAATGGTTAATTCCACTAAGTCAGACTAGCTTCCACTAACTTGTCAGACAGAATCATAGACGAGACAGTCAGAGAAGAACAAAAGAAAATGTCTCAGCACCATAGTTTTTATACAAGAATAATACTACAGAAAAACCCATCAGCACTAATATAAATAGGGTAAAACTCCCAGAAAACGGCAAACTTAATCAGGCATTCAAGCCTAGAGTGAGATTTCTCGAAACTTTAGTATGACATGCGGAATTCGAGTCTAAAGTTATTTATTATTTCTTGTCGATCTAGGTAAAGCGTCTCAGGAATACTCTTCTTTACATAAATCTCTTTTCCATACTCTAGAAATTGGATTTTCTCTTAGTTGTCAAGTAGCCGAAGAAAGGTAAATTCGGAATCGACGGAAAAATAATCCGTTTGAATTTAGTCACATTTAACTGAATGTAATTTCTATTGCATCAAAACCGAATCTTCTCGATCACTCTTTCCTATCTTGATCCAAATTCTCATCATTTCATCAAGTGGAATAACACAAAGTAAGTCGTCAGCAAGCGATATTATTATACTGTGTGTCCTCAATATCGTGAGCAAGTCTCTGATATAGTTCATGGATACAAATGGACCCGAAAGCGAGCCCAGATGGCCCAGACTTTCATAGTGCGCTTTTGAAAATCGAATTAGCGAATAATTTGCAACGTTCGACATATATATTCTCAACTTAGCTATGAGAAGAATTTCATTAATTGTAGTTTAATTTTTCACGGATAATAACAATCATATACAATATGTATTGCAGTGTTTAATATATGCTCGTAAGAGCAAAAAGAAACGGAGCGAAAAAGTAGTGAATTGCAAAAAGAGAGAAATGAGAACAAAAAACGGCTTATGTATATAGAGTTGTACCTTTTTTATTGTAACCTATGACTGATGATTACAGAACGTAATCGAAAGCTTCGATTTTTTTATAAATAAAAATTAAGATGCATACGATTGTTATTACAAGTTAAGACAATCTCGTCGGCTGTGCTGGTAGCAAGAATCAGTTAAAGTTTCAAAGAACTTTTTTGTAACTAGAAACGGTTATAAAACAAATCTGTCCAATACAAACAAAATCGAGTCTTTAAATCACGTTCTTTAACATGTTAGTCGTGTTAAGGAAAACCAGATCTTTTCTGTAATTAGCTGCCTAAAATTGAAATGGTTACTATAGTTCATATTTTGCTTATAAATGAACCATAAATCCGTAAGACAATATATGAGAAAACTGAAGGCTCAAAACTACAGAATCAGCTGCTTCCATCCACTAAACTCTGCTGCAAAATAGACCGACATGTCATTCTATTTTGTCCTAGCACATCAGGTATTTTAAGGTGTGTCAGAGATTTAACAACTTGTCAAAAGACTTGACTAGACTGATGACTTGAGTATCACTACATCTGTCTTGAGAGCGACATGTCTTTCTGGTTTATCCAGCATATCAAAGTATTTAGGGTGTCGTTCTATTTGGTGTGTCCTTCTATTATGGGATGTCGATCTAATTTGTCGCAGGGTTTAATGCAGTTCAGAAAACCAGTTATAATATTCATACATGAAGTCATATACAGTACAGCAAAAAACTTTACACAACAATTTGCACTCTCCATACAAAAATTTGTTCAACATTTGAATGTTTCCAAAATAATCATAATAAATAATTATAATAACAATTATTATCACCCATTCAGTACTCTTCTTTACTGCCTTAGACACCAATTTCGGTTCAATATTAAATACGACATCATGAGTCGATATCATGTTAGATAAAGTATCCTTCGCTTGAACAATCATTGCTTGTTTGCTGCTTGCAGACGATCTGCCTGCTACCTTTGGTACCTGCCACTCGAATAAACCTGTCGTTTCATCAAAGGATGATGTAGGTGGTTTATTTGTGACATTGTACGTAATCAGTGATGGCTGAGCGTTACTTTTAGCAGTAAAGATAATCTGCACAAAATCACCTTCGCGAACGCTACGTTCTAGTTGTAATGCTGCGTCAAATCAGGAGGATTATGGTCAATAGTATGCTTCAGCTCAGTCAACACCTGAGCTGCTTGTAGTGACGATTGAGCAAAATTGTTGTCTCCTGTGACTGCGAAGTCGTATGCACAAAACCGCTGAGCGGGTGACTAAGAAGATGAATCATTCATTTGTGTGCCTAAAACGGAAAGATTGCAAACTACAACAATTTCGGCGAAAAATCTCTTATTTTACTTGATATCTTGCAGACATTGCGAGTTTCATTTCTTTCCATCACATTTGAATTTATATATGTTGTTTCCTTGTTTTTCGTTGTGTAGAACATGACAGTAGAACCTCTCAGATCATCATAATTCATCAATGTTAAGTTTGGATCAATCGCCCATGATCTACCAAATTCATCATGAATCTCTTTTTCACTCGAGTTGCTAGGGAGAGTTGTGCCGTTAAGGCATCTAAAGTCATTTGCTGAGTTACCGTCAAAGAAACCGAGTAAACGGTATATTTTATCAATGTATTTCCCCGATATTGCGGCTGCTACATTCAAAACTAATCCTGGGTTAAGTGTCGTAATGTTAACACGTGTGATTTGAAAAGCGACACCAATCAGCCAAGTCAACGTAATCGCTTGACTGGTGACATTTCTATTGATAGTCATCTCGGGAAACGACAAAAAAGCGGTTTCGCCTGTATTCAACAGTTTATTGTCACGATAGACTAATATCTGGCGCCGAGATACGCGCACACTAACAGATTTCGCATTAGTCTCATTTGATTTTGCTACAAATGCGTTAGTGATCGTAGCTACTTTATTTGAGAGTGGAATGGTACGAACTTGTGACATAAATACGTTTGAAATAGCCAAATAAATGTACTCACCATAACCGTTGAATGTGTAAAATGCTCCGTCTAACGTCATATAATGAGGATCTCCCCAAATTCCGCCTGAAGCACCATGAGGTCCCTGCAGACCGTGATTTATGCTTCCGCGACGAGTGGGCCGTAATTTTAGAAAAGCATTACACAAGTTGTTATCCACAGACACTTTACAACAAGAAATAAAAGGTAGTACATCGGCAAAGAAATTTTCAGTGGGATAGTTTAATGGCTGATAATGCGCATCGCGACCAGCACCCGTTCCACGAGAAATTATTTGACCAGTACGATCATAACAACATTGAGCTGACGCTTTATACTCATTTGTCCCGGTTGAGCTAAAACATTTTATGGCATTCATCTCGTAGAATTCTGAACGTCCTTGATTTAACCAACAACACTCAGAATCTTCTTGAAATTCCCAAGTAGCCGCATAAGCATGAGTGAGAGTCATCGGACAAGGGAACCAAAGAGAATTCCATGATGAAGCGCTTGGCTGCTGAGAGATCCATGATGAACAATATTGTGCCGTTACCGACGTATTCAGCACGAGAACACCAGTGTTCAAGCTACCGTACGTGATATTGTTATAACGAGCTGTCACCCGTATAATGCCCGTCGAACCAGTAACAGACGATGCACTGATGGATAAGGAATTCGTAGCGTAGGACAGATTGCTTTTAATAGGTATAACAGTAGTCAGTTGTATGATGAAAGTTCTTACAGTTATTTCCCAATAGTCTATATTAAGTGTGGTGGAATTAGGAAACGTTTGCTCCATCGTGTACGGAAATATCCATTGAAGTGATATGGTATCTAGCAATGGTAAGCTCGTTAGTGTCACTTCATCAGAACCGATTTTTAACTGCATATATTGATACTCTCCAATAGATAAAAATGTTAAGTTACCATCTAATGAGATCGATAGATTCACTAACCCGGCTATAGACGAAAACGGCGTTAAACAGCGTGCAACAACCTCATTTAAAACAAATCCTTGGACAATAATAGATGAGTTAAACTTGCATGTGATGTTGGAGTGAAAACATCTGTCACTTGTTATGTCTATAGCAGTACCTCCAAATTGTGACCCACGTTTAGGATAAAATGAAAACGATTCTCCACTGCTTTGACAACCGGCTACTTGAATACTATAAGTATCAGTTCGGAAGGCAAACAGACCGGAAACATTTACATTACTTTCGTACGCAAGTGCCTTTTCTCGATAAGGCAGAGAGTAGGATCGCGTACCATCACCAGCGTTAAAACCAACTAAAATAGTGAAATTCGTATTGTTTGCTGATTGAGTTTTGTTATAGAAAAGAAATGTAAAAGTACGCTGCTCATCGGTCATCGCCACGATCTGAAATGTGTTGATTCTATCTACCTCACTGTCTTCGAATAATTGAGTCTGAGACCATGTACCGGTGAGGACCATTTTTGGAGAAAATAATTTCTCATTTGGAAAATGATGATTAACCAGCATGGCTGCTTGAACAAGTGTCTTATTGGACTTATTAGTCGTGTGAATTTGATAATACCTGCCAGTCGTACGCAGACTGTCTGGTTGACTTGTGATCGAAGTTGCCGAGTACGTTGATGCTTGAAATCTAGTGAAACGGCCTAATTGACTTGTGATAGAAGTTGCTGCGTACGTGGATGTTTGAAATCTAGTGGCATAGCTAGTCGGTGTATTCGACAATGTGCTGTTAGAGAACCAAAGAACGGCTTCTGTAGAATCGGTCAGTCTCCAAAAGCCAGCAATCGTTGGAGTCTGATCGGCAAGTGGAAATGAGGCATACTTCCAATTAAAAGTATACGGAGGAATATAACGATCACTGAATGAAAATGCACCGTTTGGATTAATCCAAACATTTCGATAATTTTTATTATAAAAAGGAAAACTGAAGGGTAATGACGTTGCATTTATGTGATATAGATCGGACTCCATTGATAGATCACCAGCCGATGGCCCATATGGGAAAAACTCATGTACCGGTATACAGTTCACGATCAGATTATAATAGACGAACAATAGCAAATTAGTGATAATTAGAATCATCATGCACTGGATTTCTCGTATACTTGTCTGGAAGTCTGCTATGGGTCTCAAGTGCCTTGTCTCGATCCACTCACGATCCAGTAAACAATAGTTTATATGAAGGTTTCTATACGAGAAAATCTATCTTTAGAGACCAGAAAAATACTTGCGGACTTGTTTTGATACTTTATAAGATTTATACCTACTCTTTTCGTTATAACTAAAGTTGAATAAACAGAACCTTAAAGTAGTTGCAATAAAATTATCATTTCTGTATAATCCGTTGGAATTTGTTTGATTATACAGTCTGACTATTTGAATAAGTAATTCAAACAGTGTTACCTATATAAAAATCATAGGTTAAAAACTTATGACCTAATCATTTATTCTAATTGCCTTTTTGACATTTCATTGATTGTGTTTATTGCATTCATGTGTCATGAGTAATAAAAAAGTATTATGATGATTAAACACTTTCAATAAAATTCTAATACTATGAGGTCACTTTATTCTTACAAGAGGATCTTCATAGGTGATGACAAATCGTTTATCCTTAAAAAGGAGTTTTTCATGGGCACTCTTTTTTACTGATCAAGACTTTGATGTCTGTCACTACTGATAGACCTTTCAAACATAGTCTTCTGAAGATCAGGTCACATCTGAAAGTCAACGGCAAGGTGGTTCTAATTAAACATGCATCGATATTCACCGAAGATAATTTACCTAATGAGGAAACCTATCCAAGTGATACCTTCGGATTTTGTTCGTTCATACGTCGATCGATAGAGGGTATCGAGCTAGTAAAAAGCCATTAAGGATTTTCCCTTACTACTCTTGAAGACCCGATTTTCTGGAAAATCAGTTTTTCAGAAACTCCAGCACCTGTCCAAAACCTTTCTTAACGAGGGATGATTGTAGCCCGCAAATTTCTGATTAAAATGAGACACCTTCCAGCTCTATGCGACCTTTCTTTGCAAAGTTACAGAATTTACAAGAAAAGCCCTAAATTAATTTCTTATTTCTGTAGCTTTGAGTTGACAATGAACATCAGGGCTTTTCTTGTGAGATCTATAACTTTGCGAAGAAAGGCCGTGTGGAGCTGTGAGATGTCTCATTTTAATCAGAGATTTGCGGACTACAATCATCCCTCATTAAGAAATGTTTTGGGTACCTTTTGGAGTTTCTGAAAAACCGATTTTCCAGAAAATCGGGTCTTCAAGAGTAATGAGGGAAAATCCTTTTAGGCTTTTTACTAGTTCGATACCCTCTATCGATCGACGTATATGACCGAGCAAAATCGGAACATATTATTTGGACAGGTTTCCTCGCAGAAAAAATGACCATTGGAGACAATTCAAATACATTTCTTCTGTAATCGTACAATGTATGACTAGTTGTCATCTAGATTACTAGTTGGAAAAGGGACTTTTAATTGGATGCGTCTGCATGTGCAACTAGCAATAGTTAAATCGATCGCTTATCGGGCGATAAAATGCAAACGATAGTTGCAGATCAGGAAAAATCTAGTAATCGCTCGATTACTGGATTTCTAGGTCATACCAAATAATTGCAATCGAGTGAAAATCAAGTAATCTAGACGAATCGGACGATACCAGATTGTTTTTTTATGCTTGACTAATGTTTTATTGTGCAATATTTTGAATTTGAACATACTACCAATATTGGAGTATTTCCAGAAACAAAGGAATATGCAGAAAACATTCTTATCAAAAGTTATTCAAAAAATGTCCACGCGCACTGTATTTTGGGATGGATAGTACTTGATGCATTCCAAAACGCGATTTACGCTTTTTCTAAAAGTCTTATGGTACGATAGATTTTTTAAATCTAATGGACATGTGCTGCATGTGTCTTTGCCAATGCAAACACTTTCTTTGCTAAAAAAGTCCTAGTTCACCCATTTCCATCTAAATTCTAAACTAAAAGGTTAGATGCTCTGTAACAGATGTGTAAGGTGAGAAAGTTGGTTCCGGCTATCTCCATAACGGCTGGACTAAAAACAAAATCCTTTTGGTACTTGCCAGTTTTACAGGACGCTCTTCCTTTTGGCTTTTTGACGGTCTAAGGAGGGTTTTTCGAAGATCTCGTTGCAAATTTTACTTTAAAGTTCTTTTTTTTTGCCTCATCTAAACGACTAGTAAAATTTTGAATAAACCCGTTCGTTTCAGCTTGAAATGCTGAATAAACTGGTCACTTTTGAAAGTTAAGCATTGTTAGTTTTAATAGGTAAAAAGCGAAGTAAAAATAATATATTAACTATTAAAATTTTATTTTCTTGATCAAGGAATATTATTTTATTGTATTTGTACACTAGTTTATCTTATATTCCTTAATAATGAAAGTAAACTTTTCGAAAGGACGTTGGAATAATTAAAGTTTCAAATGAGTTTAAATGCAGCTGCTGTTAATATATTATTTTTACTTTGCTTTTTACCCATTAAAATCAACAATGTTTAACTTTAAAAAGTATCTTCAGTATGAAAGCACATTGAGGCCAAGAAACCTGGCCTGACATAGCTGAACAATATAGGAAAAAGGACATAGCAAAAGCGGACATTGTACGTGCTAGATTTACCGGATCATATCGGGATGATCCCATCAACTAAATATCGGCTGGAATCTTGGTCAAAGATACTCTATCCGAAAAATGCTTTCTGCATATTCGTTTGTTTCTGGAAATACTCGGATGTTGGTAGTATGTTCAAATTCAAAATATCGCACAATATAACATTAGTCAAACATAAAAAAAAATAATCTGGTATCGTCCGATTCATCTAGATTACTTGATTTTTACTCGATTGCAATTATTTGGTAACGACCGTAGAAATCTAGTAATCGATTTTTCCTCATCTGCAACTATCGTTTGCATTTTATCGCCCGATAAGCGATCGATTTAATTGTTGCTAGTTGCACATGCAGACACATCCAGTTAAAGTCCCATTTTGGGATGGATAGTAGTTGATGCGTTCCAAAACGCAATTTACGCTTTTTCTTAAAGTCTTATGGCACAATAGATTTTTTAAATCTAATGGACATGTTGGATGGATAGTAGAGTGTATTTGAAAGACGATACTTTGAATTATCTAACTGTAAACTTTTTGAAAATCAGTATTTTTTCACAAAACCTATCATTTCTAACATATGGGGCAGACGTTTAGTTTAATAAAATGTTTAAAGATAGGATGTGCATTCCCATAACAGGATTAACATAAAGATAATTGTTCGTGGCGGAAAGAGCAAGGCTAAATAAAAACACATGCTCATTGTCTTTTGTAATAGAATCATTTGATTCCTATATTTCGAAACTTAATAGACCGGTCTAATCTATTTAATAATATAAAAAATTCAATTTAGATAGTAATATCTATCTTCTTATCTCATATCTTTTATATTAAGTACGTAAAACTAACACTTGCTGATCGAAACTGATTTAATTTAAATATTGCGCGTGTAATTTCTTTCAAGGTTTTACTGTTATATCTTTCTTTGAAATAGTTGATTATGATAACGTGTAAAATATCGCAGTACTGAAGCGTAATCAAAGACAACACGCTCCAACGGGATAATGATATAAAATGCCTACAATTACATCACATAGAAATTCGTTTGACAACAACTGCTAAATTTTTCAAGAGCTCTCAAACATGCCACCTTCAAACCTTCTCTGTGCTCAGCTGCTTCATACGTTTTTTTACGTTTTTCGGCTACACAATGTTTTCTGTTATAGAAATAGGAGCACAGATGTCTATTTTCTCAACAGTATGAGGGATTTCAGAACGATTTCTACTAATACTCCATATTATAGACATCATTATAAAAAACGTAAAGAGCAGATTTATAATCTATCCAAAATGAATATTTTAGTGTATAATCAAAATTTGTTCTTTTTTCACAAAATTCACAATTTAGTACGCTATTATTTTTTCGTTCCTGTCAACAGTTGACATCATTACTTCTGCCTTTCACTTGGCCGATTTATTTTTCAGATGTCAAGTAAATGTCATCGATGTTTTCTTCTGCTATGATGTATATAGCAAAAAAGTTTTATATGAAACTCATAAAAAATTTATGCCCCCCCCTCCCCCAATTTTTGAAGTCTCGCGCCAGCCCTGACAGCGGTACTTCCCAACCAGTTGTTCGCGGGATACTCCGACTGCTTGAAAATATGCTTTCAATGGGTCCTCGCCGAAAGCTCGAACCCTCGGAAAATGACACTTCGGACCCTCGCTTTCGAAGGATATCAATTTCGACTTCTCGGATTTCAGATAGGTAGCGGGCCCTCGAGCAAATTTTCGAGCCGTCGAATAGAGGTGTTCGGGCTCCGAGCCCTCGTTGCACCCTCGGGGGAGCGAGGGCTTGGAGCCCGAACACCTCTATTCGACGGCTCGAAATTGATACTCCTTGAAAGCTTATATCGAGGGTCCGAGGGGTGTCATTCTCCGAGGGTTCAAGCCCTCGCCGAGGGCCTATTTTCGAACAACTACCCCTCGAACGACTTTTTTCATCTGCATGGGTTCTCTCGTTTGCAAAATTTCCAACGTCTTACAGTTATATTCAAGATGTACTATCAAACAACTGTTTGTTTCGAAACATCTGTCTATGAATTTTCCAAAGTGGTCAAAGTAATATTGCAATTTATTGACAATGTCAATCGACTCGTCTTCTTTGCTTATGAATTGCTTTTTAACATGCTTATTTTCAGTTAAATGTCAGCACCAATTTACTGGTTTCTTTTAGAAATAAAACAAAAGATTACAAGGTTATTGTGACAGCCTTCTGTCATGATTTCGCTTTTTCTTAAACGAAACCATTTACAGCTGTCATATTCTCAAGTCCAATTACACTAGAAATATTGTTTTTATTCATCCTTGATTAATTATACTAGAAAGACGTAATTGTAACCGAACAAAAGTAGTATATTTCACTAAACAAGAGTGTTTAATTCAATTTTTTTTTAATATTGTGTAAAATGAATGATGAAAAAGCAGATGATTATATTGATAGTATAGTTAAGAATATTTTGCATGTTGCTCCAGAACAAGTTGGTTTTTTATCTCACAAAAATGAAGAAGAGTCAATGAACGAGACTACGAAGGATATTAACGATATCGTTAGAAATTTTTTAAACGTTCAACCCATGCAGATTGTTCCTTTGTTAAAGGACGACAATAGTGCTAGATCAAGTCACTGTTCTCGCGAAGATCTGCAAAAAATTGATGGATTTACTCTAGAGCAGGTAAAGTCTTCATTTTTCTTGTACGATTGTAGCTTGCAAGGTTTCTCAAGTCTTTCGACATGTGTTAAAATGAAAATGTTTTTGAAAGGAAGATCAAACAAAATTTAAACTCGACTTACTATGAAAATTTTTATTTTTATTTTCGGTAACTACAAAAAAATACGATCTCGACCTAAATTGCGGTGTATATTAAAAATACTAAAATATGGCGATGAAAGTTTTTTGATTTCGCCTGTCTACATTCGTTAAATGTCGTCACAACAATGACCAAAATGGGGCAATTAAGATTTCTCAAAATTCTCACTCATTTCGGGAGCTACGGAACTCGGCATGGTTCCAGTTCGAAGCAAAATGTTATTGTTCAGGTGGTACACACCAGGATATCAAATGTCGAGCTCGAACAAAAGGAAAAATTTGACCAAAATTCATGAAAATCTCTTTAAGATTTTTCAGAGACCCTTAATTTTCTTATCTTTCGAGACAAAACTCAAAAATCTGTCTCTGCACCGTCAAAGCGACAACATTTATCTAGAAATTAAAGTCCTCCTAAGATTTTTAGTGCCTGAACTGGGTGAGCAATCTGGGAAACACGTAGGACATCGATGTTGAGATATGGGGGCGCTATGGTACGGTACTGATTTTGGAAAACTTAATAAAAGTGTTATAGCTAGGCTTGCACCAGTTCCAATCTTAGGCTTGGAGGATTGGTACCAGTTAGGCTTGAGTTTCAAAAAATATACGAAGTGCGAGACTTAGTTTTATATACCTACGTGACATATAAAATCTTTGACCACAAATACAGCACTCAGCAAAATAAAAACACTGAACCGTTTTTTGAGACCTGAAACTGGCATAAAAGTTCAACGTTTAGACGATTGTTTAATTTAGCAGAAATTCGAAATCAATAAAGCCAAATTAGTAGTAGATGTCGATACCGCAAAACCAGACTATAAAATGATGAGTCATCGGGTTGACGACACCAACTATAAGCCAAGCAATTTTCCATAGCCGCGGGTGGAAGTGAAGCTAATCTATTAATTAAATAATTTTAAAACTACGGCTAGTGGGCTAAAATAAATCTGGTCAACAGAAAAATAAGAACAAACTTCTGAGAGGGTGATCTTTTTGAAGTAAAAAAGAAGCACGAAAAAATTACTCTAAGCGCATGGTGCAATGACGGTTCCGTCTAAGGTTGTTGAAGTTTTTGCCTACTATATTCCACCTAGCCTAACTGGAGATTGGTGGGATTGGTATCCAGCCTAACTGATAGCAATCCTACCAATCTCCAGTCGGATTACATGCTTAATTATAGCTTTTGATGAATGTCCTGCTTAAAGTCAGGTAATGTCAAACCAAAAATATTTGCTGCACAAGCTAGCACCATTAAAACACTTTTTGATTCCAGGATTTTATTGAAATCTAAGGATTTCAGAAAAATCGTCGTTTTAGACTCTTCAGAAAATTGTAATATTGGCAATAATATTACAGATTCTAAAAGGTACGATGTGAGACTATCCAACTTTTATGAAAAAATTTATGAGATAAGAGAGAACCTAAAGTTTTATTATTGTTATTTATTCATACGGAACCTTTCACTGCTTTAGTCTACAATGGATCACTATCAAACTTTTTTTCTATTTAGTCAGCAATTTTCGATGAATCATTGGCACACTCAGTAGAATTAGAATTTATTATTAAGCAATGTGGAGAATTCGGCCGTTTTCAATGTACGCATTTTTTTTTATTAACACTGTTAGCCACCTGTAGTGGTGTAGCCTCATTCTATCATGTTTTTGGTACAGCTGTGCCACAACATCGCTGTCAATTACCACAACATTTGTGGGCTAATGATCAATTTCAAGTACATAATGAAACACATAAAAATTATATTGATCAATGGACACCAAAAGATGTATCTTCAAATTGTTTTACCTATAACGCATCATTCGAGAATAGATCTATTGTCAATTGTCATAAATGGCTATATGATCGGACAGTATACGGATATACATTTACCGAAGAACATAACTTGGTTTGTTCTAATTCAACGAAACGAACTTTATTAGCTGCTGCATTTTCATTTGGACTTATGTTTGTGATTATAACTGGTGGACTGGCTGATTGTTTTGGACGGAAGAAAGCAATCACACTTGTATTTTGCCTATTCGCTATAGTCTCCATTATCACACAAATAGCGCTTCAACTAAGAATATTAAAAGAAAAATATCAGTAAGTGTACATGTAGGGTACCTTGTAACCATATAGATTTCGAGTATCTATAGTTCCTAGAAGGAATGACGTAATACATAAATGGAAGTTTCTACACACGACATAGTATACAGCAGGGTACTAAATATTTAACTCCTTATCAAGGTTTCAGCTCATAAGGCTACGTTCATACCAAACATTTTTCAGAGTTAACTCACGAGGGAACCATCCGAGGTTATGAATCGATTTTGGGTTGGGACTATTTTTGTTAGAAAGGCGTAGGGAAATGTGGTCCTGAAATCCTAAACTGGTTCATCCCCATGGTGCTTTGTTGCTGAGATACTAAATTTTTAGTCAGTTTCTGTCTACAGAGCTTGGATTTCGAGCAAAATCCGACTTTCGACTTTTGATTTCAAACTTGCCACATTTGTAGCCCATGGCCATAGTAGTACGACTGGAAAATATTCGGTGCTAATGAGTTTCCTGTCTCGAGATATTGAGACTCGAATATTTCACCAGAAGTTAAGGGTGAGGGTCAAATATTAGAGACTCAATATCTCAAGACAGGAAAACTCATTAGCACCGAATATTTTCCAGTCGTACTACTATGGCCATGGGCTACAAATGTGGTAAATATTAAATCGCAAGTCGAAAGTCGGATTTTGCTCGAAATCCAAGCTCTGTAGACAGAAACTGACTAAAAATTTAGTATCTCAGCAACAAAGCGCCATGGGGATGAACCAAGTTAGGGTATTTCACTACTCGTTAGAGCTTCTCTAACAAAATTAGCCCCAATCCGAAATCGATTTATAACCTCGGGTGGTTCCTTGTCAAAGGTTGCGGCTTGCTAACAGCCGACCGGTTTGAATTTACGTTCTACAGTTGACTTTCTAAGCTCAAACAGAAAAATTGAGTACAGATGTTTGTTTCCGCACAGAACCGGCGCTACCGCCCTTGTCTAATGGAAGCATATTATTGGTTATGTATGATTGGAGAGTTAAAATTAAATGATGTTTCGGACATCATTTAACTCAGAGTTAACTTTTTGATCAATCAGTTTCGCTTTAACTCATTTAACTTTTGTAGTGTGAACGTAGTCTAAGCTTGCGCAAAAGTATTTTTGATATGTTTGACCAATAGCTGATATTTTCTATGACAAGTCTTGATGTATTCAGGTTCATTTTGTTATTCATGAATCAAATATTCACTGGAGTAGCATGTACCTATTTTATATGTGCGTATGTTTTAATCATGGAATTATCCAGTTTAAAATATTCAGGTCTGGGAGCATGTTTGTTCCTAGTTGGCAACATTGTTGGTGAAATTATTGTGACGTTCTTAGCTTGGGTAATTAAAGATTGGTTACTTCTCAAATGGTTTATTACCGGTTATATTCTTCTTCTTTCATTATCCTACGTATATTTTATTCCTGAATCCCCACGATGGTTATATAGCCAACAAAATTGGTCTGAATTAGAATCACTTTTAAGTCGTATAGCAAAAACGAATGGACGAAAAAATGAAACATGGTTACCATTGTATCCTACAGTTGTCACGGCTAGAAAGCTCTTCAGTTCTAATACATTTGCTGATGAACAAACAACATCGTGCATGAAACAATCTTATCCATTACTGACAACACGTGATGCTATTAAGCGTTTATGTATCTGTTCCTTTATAAGTTTTGTAACAGTATTATTATATTTTAAAACCAGTTCTAATCTATTGATCTTGAAGATGAATCCATATCTGTCCATTATTATAGGAGCGCTCGTAGAAGCTCTAGGTTATATAATCAGTTTCTATTTAATAAGAAAAATTAGCAGAAAATCGATATTAATCTTTTTTTTATCATTGGCGGCTCTATGTATGATAATTGCACTGCATACCAACCATCAATGGAGCATGTTTCTATTAACACAATGTGCAAAATTATCTGTAGCAGCAGTTGTCTACAATTATTTGGTAAGTCAATAATATAATCATTTTTCAACAACAAACACTCATCTGAAAAGGTTTGACATCTAGTAGTAATCTGGGCATAACTATTCTTTTTCATATATGTATCGATTTTGTCGGATTGTATTTTATATTTGACACTCTTAAAGATGAATGTCTCTGCTTATTTTTATTATTTGTTGTAGGTTTGGACATCTAGTAGTTATTCATTTAGGAAGAATATAACATTCTTGTTCACAATAATGCCCCTTTCGGTTGAATATACGTCCTTGCTTAATCAGACAGCTTAGATGTACTACAGATGAATTGCACCCGACAATGTTCCGTGTTACTAGTCTAGCGATTGTTGAATTTATGAGTCGAGCTGGTACATTAATAGCGCCAATTATTGACAAAACAAATAGTTCAACTAATCAACGCATGCTAGTGTATATCTATGCAACGGCTACGGTTATAGCAGCTATTTTTGCTTTTACGTTACCAGAAACAAAAGGAAAGCCGTTACCCGGATCATTTGACGAAATTCAAGGATGGAAAACGAAAAAATTGCTTCAAGCTTTTTATTAATCTTTACAAGAGTACTCTCCTTTTCATTGCTTGTCTTGTTATATAGTTTTAGCGACTGATTAGAGACAGCCAACATTTTTACTAGAATATCTTCTCAAAAAATAAAGAGACACATTTTTTACACAGACCTTCAAACTCATGCTTTGCTATCTTTTAAAAAAAACAGTTTTTCATTGTGTAACGCATCGACCACATCAAAATCTATCTACTCAAATTCAGATTTTCACCATAGATATTGGATGTCAAGACGTTCACATGCTTTTCGATTTTAATTCTGAAGATGTAACGTTGAGGATTTGTAAGAAAATTTCGTAGCCGACCAGTTATTTTATATAGACTTCCAGCATACAATCGCTCTTACTATGAAGAAAACGCTTATTTAGAGCTTTTAACCAAATTCTAATAACTTTCGAAGAAAAAACGTCGTGAAGAACAGAAGATGTCTCATTTCGAAGAAAACTCTTCAGCTTACAAGATCTACTATTTTCTGTTTATAAAAAATTTTATGGTTATGCAAGAAGAAGTTTTCGGAAGTTAAAAATAGAGAGCTTTTTCCAACTTAAAGTACAAGATATATCAGATTCATATTTTGCTAACGAAAACTCGCTAGGAGCTGAAAGTGAATTGAATTAGTACAGGATGCTTCTTCTTATACATTATATGTAACTCAATAGCCGATTTTTTTGTAGCAGAAAGCTCTTAAGAATTTCGAGGTAATCAAGCTGCAGACCCGATCAAAAGGCTAATGCTCGAACTTAGGGCAGCAAAGCAAAGTTAACAGAAAGACCGATGTCGGCTGCGAAGCGATTTCATTTCACGCCCTGAGAAGAAAAGATGATTTTTATCGTGCTCATCGAAAAGATATCAAAAATTTCAACAGGTTTAACATTGTCAACTCGATCGGCTGAAATTTAAGGGGGGTCGTAATGAGATCCAATGAAAAACCGAGTTTTCTGTAGAACTCGTGATGGACAATAATTAAAAATTTGAAACAAAAACGAAAAAGTGCTCCATTGAGTTTCCAATCAGTTCTGAAAATATGAAGACTTAGTGAGTTTTAGTTTTTATTTCACAGCATTTCTACGGAAAGCTAATCAATTTTCAGCGAGCAGGTACCGACTGATCATAATTAATCCATTGGGTAATTCAACAGGTTCAACAAAATATCAAAAATTTCAACAGGTTTAACATTGTCAACTGAAAATGAGCTCGGTTAGGAACAAAAATACGTTGTGCGACCAACATCTAAACTGTTATTGTTCATATCAAAAATAACTATTTCAACAAAATGGTGATACATGCTAATTCTAGTAGTACTCATTGTAAAACTCATTTTTGTAAAGTAAAAGTAGTTCATCTTGTAGAAAAATCTTTACTCTTCAAAACAGTTGAAAAATCAAACTCTCGAGCTCTTAAAAAATTCATTTTACATGAAAACGTCTGAGTTCATTCAAATTTTCAAAATCTTTACTTTTTTTCTTTGTAGAAATGTAATATCTCCGGCATTTTTGACCTGCCAGAGTTTAATAACTTGAATATATGAATAACTGTGAACGATCTGCTTGATACACGTATAAACAAGCCATGTTACTTTTTGACTGAACAATCGACGTTCTCAATGACATTGATAATCTTAGTGATTTTTTTAGTTGTATTAGAAACTGAATATGTTGGCAATCAATAAAGACGGTATTTTTTCCGAAAATCACTTCTGATAATCACCAGAACTATCGAAGATGTTAAAAGCGTATTTTTAGATCCATAGATTTGATGTTTCGAGGAATTTCTTAAAGTCCACCGAAAAACTCATTTACTTTTTCTTTCAAAACTTGTCAAATGCCTACATTTGTTCAGATTTTTGAGCTATAGCCCCGCTGCTTTGTTCAGAAATCTTTTATTAGTAATGCTATCTGAGATATCGGAATTGTACAAAAAGGTAAGTCTCAAGATCTTAAGATTTAATTTAGAAATCAGTGGTGTTGCTTTGACAGTTTTTTTGAAAATCGCAAGTCTCTATCTTTTATTCCTTCGACTACATAACTATTTATTCCTCCACTAAAGGGCCCCTCCTCAGAAATTATCTCCGACATCGTACATCTGATCTTGACGAAACTTTCAATAAATGTTCGGCTTAATAAGTTACGGAAAAGAACAAACAAAGAAAAAAAAGTTGTTTCGTCTCAAAATCAAGAGGAGAATTGTGTCCACTCGACGCTTAACAGGTGGTCAATTCAAAACACTGCACTGGTTTTTATTTCTTCCAAAAGTTTAAAACTGTTACAAATGATTACAGAAAACTACTTTGCTGTCTTTCTATTATCTTGTTCAGGTACAGTCAACTTCATTACTTTCTGTATCAATGTTGCCAATTGTTCATGTCTTTCCATACGAAATTCTAAACTTTCCAATAACATATAGCATTGTTTCATTATCTTCTGAATTTTCAGCACATTGATACTGTCTATACTCTTGTGACTCTTCCAACTATATACCTCCTCCTCTTCTTCGGTGCATCTGATCTCTGCACCATGTCGTGATGAGTGTGTTGTTTGTGTCTGAGTCTGTGGTTGTACAAAGGACTGTAAATTATCCTGTTTAGACTCATCTAACAACAACTCTAAATTTGCTTCCGTCCTCTCACTACATTCATCTTTTACCTTTGCATTGAAACTATGACGACTATTACCCAATGTCTGTTGAAAACTGTCTACTAAAACAACCATCAATAAATTGAGTAAAATAAAACTGATGATAAAGGTATAACAGAGGCAAAAGATCAATTGAAATGATGCCCATTGAAGATGTTTGCAGATGTCATCTACTGAATAAGAGAGAAGAGAACAGCAAAAAGAGGATACAAGAAGAAGACAAGTGAAGAAATGAGAAAAAAGATTCCGACACAGTTATGATATAACGAAGTCATACGCTAGTCTTTTCTTGAAAAAACCTTTCTGTTTGGATATGACAGTCTTTTTTGGGAATAGATACATGGCAATGAATTTTAAAAACGCCTTCCTCGCCTTTAAACGAAAAACCACACGCCACAGATCAGAGAAGCGGATCAGTTTGGGATATCAGGAAATGGTAAAAACTTCTATTGTGCTCAGCTCCGGTAGAGTTCTATGAAAGGATTTTGAATAGCGATATAATAATAAGTGGCCTCAACAAATAGCTTTTGAAATGACTCTTTTCATATCGATCCATTTAGTTTCTCAGTACAAAAAGGTGTTTAACGAATTTTTATTTTGAACGACTGAAACTGCATTAAAATCAGTTAAAGCAAAGACTTTGTTATTTCGACTTTGTGGCTACGGTTTCTTTCCAGACACACACCACACATCTCAATCCGGATAAACTCATCGAAATTTTTATTTCCGACGGAAATAGCACGAAGTAAATGCCTAGCCAAAACAACTTTAGTGGGCAAAAGGACGGACTTCTGCCTTTTTTTATTAACACTTCACTTGATGTAATCACTATTTCTATATGAATCGATTTGTGGTAGAGGAATAACTAATTATGTAGTCGAAAAGTTTTTGTGTATTAACTTAAACTGCGAGCTGAAGACCGAATATACAGAGATGGATTTATATACTTTTGATAATTCATCCATAAATTCTCTATTCCTTCTTTGAATTCAAAAGTTGTAATTTTTACTTTCATCTCAGAGATATGATAAAGAGCCTCTTTTTAAGAAAATACATTAGCCTACAAATTCTGAAAGTGAAAGACTTGATCCATTGGATTTCGTGCAGTTTATTGGACTAGTTGTTGAATGATAGTCGAATTACTGTTAAAATGCATTGAACGTCTATAATATAATTCACTTCATATTTCACGATCCTTAAATGTCGCATCAAAGTTATTTATTTACGTATAAAGTAGGGTAATTCTGGACAGGTCCGCCCACTTTATACACGACTGAAAGCTGGAAAGGTTTGACTATATGAGTTCCGTGGAGCTATTAAAAGTATGTAAAAGCACATAGTCATTCGCTGGAAATGTTAGAATAAGGATAAGATAAATAGAGCATAAGAACATTTTATACAGTAGAAAGGAAAGTCAGAATAATCTGAAGACTTTTGGCACTGTCTCAGTTGACGAAAAAATGTCTGATGAACAGCTCTGTATAGACTGCCCAAGCATGAAATTTCATAAGAAATAAGCTAGCTGCACTTGCTGACGAAGCGCCCGCTTCTCCATTGACTGCAGCTAGCTAAAAGAGTAAAATTTAGCGGGTGCAGCTAGCTGCAGCGGGACAAACCCGCTAACCCGCTTCAATACTAGCTGCAGCGGGTAAGAAATTTTACC
>CAJNOQ010000775.1:0-41333 GCA_905250885.1 Didymodactylos carnosus
AAGAAGTTCCACCGCTAGGTGGCGCCAGAAGTCGGTGCAACCTACTTGAATGTTACATTTCCTGATAAAGTTATCTTTTCTCTTTCTAACAACGCAAACCGCAAAACTCTTGTTTAGTTTTTCTATGCAAGTAACGAGAATCTCTAATCATTCATACATCATTTGATACGCCATGAAAAGCTCTATAATATGTGTTAATAGGAAACTTAAGGAAGCTTCCTCCAACCGCGATTTTTGGGTATTAATACTTTGAAGCTAAACAAGGTAATTATCTCGGAGATAATTGATGGTCTTGCTGGGCAAATACTGACATCTGTAACTTGGTGATGCAGTGGCATCCACAACCGGGAGTTGTATATACGACTAAATTATTGTGACTCTCCATGACTTGGGTGAGAAATGGCACGATCATCACCAGATTTAATTATAACTAATTCATCATCCAAAAAAGTGTCCATTTCTTTTAAAAATTCAATAACTCAGTAATGATTTGAGCTAAAGAGCCGCGCGTTGCGGCAAAACAGTCACAATGACTTGTACTTTTACCGATATGATTAAGATTAACTTTTAAGAAAGTCGATTGAGCAGCTTCTCTAGCAATCGGACGTCCCTTATCTGACATGGCTCTTAAAATAAAAGCAATCCGAACTAAACAGGTTTGATTTTGAATGATTAATGAGAATTTTATACAACCATACCATGTGAAATTATTCTTCAAAATTTTTATTAAAAGGAAAGGAAAAAATTTCTCATGTAACCAATTATACTGCGAGAAAATTTTAATTCGACCTTTTCAAGCGCTGCAAAATAGATAGTTAGATTTTTCATGGACTATTAGTTTATTGTACGATTGTATGATGGATTTTGTCGTTAAGATGCATCGCTACTTTACCGTTGTTCGCTCAAATTTTAGCATGAACTGGCTGGCTAGAATCACAAACTATACGAATATCTCAACAATTAAAAGGATAGAACAACAAAAACTGAGTTTTAAGTTAGAGAGTTAACCATTATTTGGAGCTTCTTAGTATTTTCACTTTCACATTTTGTAATTAAACAGTCAACATGTTTATAGTAGAGAATTCTACAGCCGTTCTTTGAGTAAAAAATAGAACGTCTGGATAAAGGATAAACTCGGATGCAGATATAAGCAAATTACAAAATGATCAATTCCTCATAGCACTTGAATATCACTTACTTCGCTCTTCAAAAATTATTCATTTTTTGTTGTACGCTCACCTGATTAACCGTTGATCAATATCCCAGAGCGGGGGCTTTTTTCTAACTTTTGTTTGAATTGTTATGTTCATTTTAAAATTTAAATAGCATGTAATGGTAGACATTGTTAACTTCTTATGTTTTTCGTCGAAACACGATGAATTTGTTAAATCAACAACTTGTTTCCATAATCTTTTTTTCATTCCGATATACGATATTGGATAATAAGGATAGGAAACATTTTTAAAGATTAATTCTTCTGATAAACAACAAAATGCATTTACAATTAAAATATCTGACGTTGGATTGGGATTAAATAATCTAAACAGAAGATATGTCATATTCATTTATCTAGTAAGGAACCATCCACAGATATCTTCTCTAAAAATAAGATCAAACTCACGATCAAATCTTAAAATTTTCATGTATCTTACTTTATATTAATCGGTAATAAATCAGCATCTGATATAATTAGAAAATCATCGTTTTTTAAATATTTGTCTTCTAAATAACCACCAAATAATCTTGATATTTGACTATAAGATATCGATAATACTTCTTTATCAAATTTAGTCTTTGTATGAATAAAATAATGTTTCAGTTGTAAATGATTTAACGCTTGCATCATTTCAGATAATGATGATGTCGGTAAATTTTCCAAACCATGTAATAATATTATTGGTTCATAGCCAATACGTCGCCATGTTAAACTTGTGAAAGGTAAATAGTAACAATAAGCGAGACTAAATGAATAGGCTGAACATGATAATAGCACATAACCATACTGATTATTTGTTTCTATTGTTGTGTGATTTAATAATTGTGAAAAATCGAAAAGAATCGATGAGGACGGAATTATGAGTGGTTTTTTTGTAAACCATTGAAAAAATAAAATTGTTAAAATAATATTCAATAAACAACTTAAACTGGTTATCACCGATAAGCGACAACCAAAACAATATAAACGAGACATGCTGTCTGGGTAAATGCAAAATATCTGTTTGAACTAAACGAAAAAAAAAAAAGTATTCTTAACCATTCATAAAAAATAATAAATAGTAGAGAAAAAAAATCTATAATAAAATAATCCTACTATTGTTCAATATCTTGTGACAAAGCAGCGATCATTTATTAATCTTTATTCCTGACTAAGTTAATAAAAAGACAGAATGAACTACATTCCAGAATATCAAACTTTTAAATTGTTGTTTTGAAGTTTTCGACAACAGTTAATAGTGCTCATATAACGGATACAGTATTTTCTATTTTTCTCGTATTTCTTTAGGACTTAAAGGTTAATGTCTTTTTTAACAGATACACCGCGAAATAATCTACAGAACTACACGTGAACTTTAATTTCAGAACTTCAATTAAGAAACTGCGCAAATCATACGAAAGGCGATAAAAATGAAAACTTTGTAAGTTTGGTATTTTTTTCGTTCTGAACCTTTTTCTTCTGCTATTATTTCCGTAAAAAAGTGTAGAACTCAGTTTCTTTTTTGTACTTTCGAAACTGCCCTTTCTTGTGGTCTCTAAAAAGAGCTTTTTAGAGCAGATGGTATACTCGAGAACGAAGTTTTCAAAAATACGTCAAAAATTGACAACACCCCCGTTTCTAACAACGTACCCAATCAAGAAACGAAAACATGAACGAAGTTTTGATTTTGTAGTTAGGTAGAGCGGAACAATCATTTCTGACCAAAACAAAACAAATCCGATCGAAAAATCTTTTATTTTAAGGCAATTATGGGACTTTTACTGAAAGCACCATCGCACACAGAATTTAAAAAATGTGATAACCGATAGAAAAATTATTATTTCTCCATGGGTACTAATATGAAAAAATGTGAAGTGTAGCTAAAAGATAGAACGAAGTCAGGGCTACAAAATGGCTAATTCAGTTTTTCTTACTTTCAAAATATTAACACAAGAAATTGTTTTTAAGTTTACAAAGTTTTCATTTTTTTGCTTTTTCGTACGATTTGCGTAGTTTTCTTAATTGAAGTTCTGAAATTAAAGTTCAGGTGTGGTTTTGTAGGGTATTTCGCGGTGTATCTTTTTAAATAAAACATTAACCTTTAGATCCTCGAGAAAACTAGGAAATACTGAGAGGCTCATTCTTTCTGCCGCATCCGTTATATATGTTGTTAAGAATGTACAACAAGGGATTTTTTACTAATAAATGTATAAAATCATCAACACCAATATTTTATGTTGCTTTTAAAGTATGAAAAAGACGAATATCTTGACTTATGTTAAATTCGTGTTCTTTGAGTTAAACTTTACAGTATGTATATGATTTTGAGCAGCAGTAGTTATTAAATATTCTTAGTTAAGAGACGCGCATGAATGTGAGAACTTAAACTTACCTAAGGTATTGAAATCGAAGTCATCGATAAATATCTTCTATACCATATGTTATGTAAAAAAAAGCAGTGTGTATTTCTTTTTCTTAATAAATTTTCTTTCTTGCGTGTATTTCTTTCTGGATTCATTATCACTCAACCATGTGATTACTGTCCACTTAGTCGTTTTCAACATGCGGACATAGATATATATGATAGGTCTTATAATTGTCGATGTAACGATAAAAATTGACTATTGACTCCTATTCTACACTTCTTTTTTTTTCGATTCTTTTCGTTCTTTCTTAAAAATATAATTCACAAATAAAAGAACAAAAAATAGATCAGAACGAAAGTATTTTACCGAATAAACTCGTATTCTTTTCTCGTCTTCAAATACAATAGACTAGATGATCATATTTTCTAGCGGCACGTTTGATATTTGTCATGTGGCTATCCCACAATTCTTTATCTTCTACTCATTATATATAAGAAATCATATGTTTCAATATGTTGACTCATCTTAATCAAACAATCTTTCAACAAGATTTTTTATTTTTCGAATGTGTTTATTCGTGTTTTGTTTATTTTTTATATGTTTTGTGGTATGTATATATTATAAAAAGTTTTCGCTTCAGAAATTGCAGCGCATTTTTTTAAGAAGAAAAAGTAAAACACAACAAACAAAAAACGAAAAAAATTTGAAAACGAACGTCTCCACAAAAAAAAAACAGAAAAAACTATTTATGTGTGCTGTTGGTTTTTTCTTATGTTTCTATACAATAAAAAAGATAGTAGAGTTAACACAAACACACACAACACAATACGAACGACGAGCAGGGTGAAAGAAAAGAAGATTCTTGTTGTTGTTGTTGTTGTTGTTATTGTCGTATATGTTTTTCTCTCTAATATCTATGGATATATATACACAAAGACACACACTAACATATTTTTTAACGAATAAACTGAACACTTAAAAATTATCTTGTATAATTTGAATATTGCCCTGGCTGTTGTTGTTGTTGGAGTAACTTCGATGTAATCAACTCCTGTTGCTTAATTGGTGGTCCTAGGAGTGAAAAAACTGAACGTATCTTAAAATATTTCTGTTATTATTAGCGCTTGTCTTTAATTTTACGTAGAAGTTAACTCGAGGCTTAAAGAAATCACTTTTATCTGAAGTAATCAACAGAGAGCAAGGCAATTGAATTTTTTTTACTTGAAAGAGGTTTGACTTGTTCACTTCTGAAGCAAAAGATCCTTTTGAGAACTAAAGCTTGTTCTCTCGAAAGCTAAATTGGGAACTCGAGATGTAATGCATGTTCAACTAAATCTGCTTCACATCACTTTCAAAACTGAAGTCAATTCGTATACATAAGTAAAACTATTGAATTTTCTAGTTGAATCACTCGCATTTGATGAACGCTTTTTTAAAGGTTTGTATGTCGGTAAAAGATCATCTGTGTGTTTTGCCACTGTTACATACCATCTAATTTTTCATAGTCGATTCTCATTGATTTGTGTGTTTTTCTCCATAGTGGTACATCAAATACACAATACACGCCAGTTTCATAAGTTTCAAATTTCTGATCGGGCATGATATTTTTAATTCGAGTTAACCATATACGTTCATCTTTATGATACCTCCAATCACGACGATATAATTCATTGGCAGCTGATATTTGAATATAATCATTTCCAAATAGATAAAATAGAAAAAATAGAGTATCTTCATTTAATTGATCAAATTTCACTTGTGGTAGTTTATCTCGAATTTGTATTCCCATCTGATATTCATATGGTACTTGATAATCGATTTCATGCGGACGAGCTTGTTGATCGACAAAGGGAGATATAAACGATGGATATAAATCAGTTTGACTTTCCATACCTGGAAATAAATAAAGAATAACACACTCAAAATTTTTCTGATAAATATTACAGCGCAATTGTACTAACAGATGTACTCTCTGAATATAAGTCCACGTCGAGGCAGTGTTTCTAAGTCTTGTTAGCCTTTTTTAGTGAACTTAAACAACTTACTAAACACGTCTTACTAAACACTTAAACAACTTAAACAACTTAAACAACTTACTAAGACCCAATGTTGTAAGATCACAATTCAATAAAGTTGATGCAACTGGATCTTTTTCTGCTTGTTGAATAATTTGTAACAAACCCACCAGACCATATTGATCGGTAATTGTTGAAGACGGTAAAGTATTACCACTCGTTACACTTCCACTGTTACTTGTTTGCCCGGATGTTGTCGTTGCCGTCCCGTTACTACCAATCACACCTGCCGTCGTCTGGCCTGATGTTAAAGTTGTATTTGATGAATTTTGTTGTTGTTGTTGCTGAGCAGCATGAGCTTGATGTACTGCTAAAAGAGCAGCAAATCCAGCCGAAGTTGATGATGAAGAATTTGAAGTTGACGATGAAACTAAAATACGTTAAAAATAAAACATATTTATTGCAGTGCTAGGGAATTGTTACTCAAAATCAAAAGCAACTATAGAATAAAACAGTACAAAAATATCAGATATTCACCAACTAAGTTTTAAACTATTTAATTTTCACTGTGATACTAAGATATCTTTGTATATGATCAATCTTGTCTATATTATTAAGATTATTTAAGAGAACCAAGACACTTTCTACATGTCATTGTTACACAGGATAATAAACTAAGTATAATGTATTTTTTCGACCTATCTGACCTACCTGAACCTGACGGTTGATGCGATAACTGTTTCATATATTGTGGATGTTGAGAATTTGACAATGATGATATATTCTGAGATGCAGGAATCGATTGTTGACGATTTAAAAGAGTATTCATTTGATCGACGGATGATTTAAATATCGTAGGACTAGGTGACGACGATGTATGATGATAAGACGATGAGGATTGTAGTTGAGAAGATTGTTGTTGTTGCAATTGTTTTAAATCATTCAATGACGCGAAACCATTTAAAGAGTTCGAAGATGTCGAGGAGTAATTACTAAATGGATGTTGAGATGAGGATGATGAAGAAGTGACTGATGGTAATAAATTATTTGATGTTTGCTGTGAAGAAACTGTTGTTGTCGAATCCTGATTTTGCGATATCGTTGCACTTTTAGGCAATGGAGGGAAATCTTCCTGTTGTAATTCGAACTGTAAAACAATTAAATAGAAAAACGAATATAAACTTTTTAGAGAAAGGAAGTTACAGACGGTGGATCACATTATGAATATACGCGAAAAAGTTACTAAGATACAAAAAAATATTTGATTACAGCTACCAAATTTATAAAAATTGAACGCAGTGTACAAAATGAAAAAAAGTGCCTATGGATCAAACAAATCTTTTCATTCCCGACAGCTCCGGTACAAAGGAAAAACTTTGAAATAGACTAAAAACAACTAGCATCCGTCCAATTTCTCAAAGTTATATTTACTTCTTAACGGAAGTACTATCACACCTGTGGAAGCTTTCTTCTCACGATGAAAATCCTAAACGTTGCCTTCGTCATGTCCATAGAAGGCAATTACTCTTTCTCAAATTATGAACTGAAGCGCTACAAAAGCTATTTTCAACATACATTTTTCTCCAGTTGTATTTGAGATGTCGATGATGTTAAACTATTTATTAAACCGTTTTGATTTAAATGATTCGTTAAACCATCTAGCGTCTGTAATTGTGATGACTGCTGAGATGGATGTTGTTGTTTATTCGTTGTTGAATTATTCATCTGTTGTTGTTGCTGCTGCTGTTGTTGTGAAGATGCCACAGATGTCCATTGTTTAGTTCCAGGCGGGGCCATATTATGTAAATAGGTCGATGAGGCCATATGTAAATAAGATGGAGATGTCCCAGACATAGGATGTAAATAAGACGAGGATGATGCCATAAAGCAAGAGAGAGTGGAAATCAAATATTTTGTGCTGTTTTTAATAGATAGCGAAAACCGCTGCCATAAATTTTGGTGACCAAAAAATAACGAAAACCATAAAAGAATTACAAATACCTTTAGACTATTTTTGTCAGACTAACTGCTGACAGATGTCAACTCAAAATGACTTTTCTCTTAAAAAGAAATGCAAAACTTCAGCTCGAGTAAGAATTTTGTGTCTAAACAATAGATGTTTGATAGTCATGCGCTCGTAATAGTGGTCGCCAGCAGTACTACACTACATAACTGATTGAGTTGAAAAAGTGAACAAATGTGACTGAAGAACTCTAGAAAAGGCATTTTTGTTTATTGGTAAGTCCTATGTGTATACTGAAAGAATTAGAAGTATTTGGCATAGTTATCTTTCTATTTGCATAAAATTAGCAGTGTTTGAACGACATCTATTTTAAAAAGAGTAGTGGCGAATATCATAAATCGAGCAGTGTTTGGCGACCATGGGGATGATAAGAAAAACTAAAAAATAAGTGTAAGGAAGAAAGCATTGAAGGTTCTTAATCAAACTAGGATTTGTTTTTCCTATCGACGAATATCTTACAAGTAATCGTATAGAACAGATCATCAGTGTTTCGAAAAATGTTATATTGATATTATAGTAAATGTGTAACAATATCATGCTAAAAGTGTGACAGACCACCGTAAACATATAATATCATGTTTTTACTGCGTCAGTATTACATTTTAATATAATATTGTTACATATTTACATGATTAATAATCTCACACTTTCCAATGATTCATCGTAATGTTCTCAGCTTTTCTAAGCAAACGTAGTTTATCTAGCCTAAATTACTCTGTTACTCATGCTGAAAGGCGAGAATACCGTAGTTTTAAGACTAAAGATGATATTATATGGTATTCGTTATTATCGAGTTCTCCTGACAACTGTGAGCAGCTAAATAGAGTGCTCAAAATAACTTTTCGAACATGATGCGTCTTAAAAATCAATATAGCATAATAGTAATGAGTGATAGTTTATGCATAAAATAGTTTTGGTTTATTAGAAATCATAATTGCTGTTGATCTTACATGTAAAGTAAATCAACAATCTTTAGATTAACTTACACTCATAGCCGAAGAATGAAAAGTTCTAAGCAGCTGTCCTAAAACGTTATATACATTGATTAAAATTAGAACGATGGATCCGTTGTATTTCTTAAGCATCTGTAGCTCTAAAAATTCGCTAAACTTATAGTTGATGTTTCGTAGTAGTAGTATTTATTCACGAAAAGTGAGTATGAAAAAATATTGTGTAAAAATTGCGGTTTGATTGTTTAGTAACAGAGATAACTGAAAAGAAGAAAATTACAACAGAAAAAAAGAAATACAAAAAACAGAGAAAACAAATATAAAGGAACTTTACAAATGAAACTAATCTGTGATCTGAAACTCCGCTAAAATAAATGTATCGTGAATGTTTTTCCCATAAAGATCTTTAGTCTGATAAGCACACAATCTTCACATACGTTGATGTCGTCTGAGAAGATTATAAAGATTTTTAAAAAATACATTGAGACACAAATTAGATTCTTCTCTTGTTTTTTTTTCCTTTGCCATAATGCATCGTGAGAGCAAAGATTGTTTTATTGAAAGTGTAGTACTGTCACACTTTTATCATGTACCAGGAGAAAATACTACCTCATTGTCCAACTTTTACCTGATGAATGTAAAAGCAATGTCACACTTTACGTGTTATTTTTATAGCTCGAGTATTACATTGTCACGATAAAAGTGTCATCGTCGCGTTATGTGGGATTAGATTTTGACGATGCACACTTTTACTGTGATTATTTCATAGTTTCGTCGTGATTCTTTTTACAAGGTATTCTGAACTATATTTAGGAATATGACCGTTTCCATTCGTGAAGTGCTCGTGGACTGATGAATTTTGTTTAAACGAACTGGAATTCGATATAATACTAACGGTTTGTTAGGTTTAGAAGTTATACAAGTTTCAGTTATTTTTCATAGGAACTGTTTCCTAATTATTATTTAAACAAGTAAAGTAGATTCCACTGTGAACAAACAAGCTATAATAAGAGTATAGCAATTTTTATTATAGTTTAGTGAAAAGTCTGCAAAAGAATGGTATTAATCATTGAGAAAATAATGACAAAATTTTTATTTTTTCAAAAAATCAAAAAATATAATTTAGGCTATACGATGGATATTCGTAATAGTCTTCTGTTCTATTTGTGAGATGAACTGAGGTAAAGTACAACAAGGTTTTTCCATCTTTTCAACGCTAAGATTTGAAGAATAAATATGCATAAATTTTGTCGAAGAAGCTATTGTGTACAATATCGTAATTGAATTGTACGACATTTTGATCGCTCGGGGTACGTTAGATGTAAAAAGCAGACGTATATCGCTAATATCAAAGTAAGTTAAGACTCTGCTCATGAAGTGCAATGTGCAATCTTGTTGGCTGTATAGCATTCTTGCTTTAATGTGCACAGTAGCAGTCTAATTTTTTTTTGCTCAGTGTTTAGTAATTATCTTCCGATGTTCTTTAGACTTTATTGTAGTCTCTTCAAACAATGTCAATACTGTACAATAGTTGTTTGCAAGCAGAGCGAACAAAACTTATTTGAGAGGTATTTGAGTAAAAAATACTAATAAAACATCTAGCTTTGTCATTTATTCTGTCTCTAAAAAGTTCTTAAAAATGTGAGAATATATGCGACTTCCAAATTACTAAATGTTCTTTATTCTATTAGAATCAAAAATGTTTCGTTGTGTGAGTTTTATGAGTCAAGGACGCAGTCGACTTTACTAATTTCACACATTAGCTGTTAAGATGGATAATGAAACTTTACTTTATGTTCTAGATATTAAGTTTTCATTATTCTATAATGTTTCAAAATAGAAATTATTTGTTTATAATCACAATTTATACTATCATTTTATATCATTGTGTTTCTTGTCGATTTTTTTCTCGAATGATTGCTGATGATGATCATACAATTTTATTCGATCCATCATCCTTATCTATCAGTGTAAATAAGGTTCGATCAACAACTGTTCAACTTGTTACGCCTCCTGGTCAATATGTGAATATTACATTTCTCTATGGAAATAATGATGAATTAACATTAAATACACATGGCTATATAGATCCATTACCAAATATTACATTTAATCAACATATCACAACTCAACAAATTCACATTAAAGCGAGAAAAGCGGGACATTTGATTATTGGTGCTCAATCAGAAGAACTAAACATAACTCAGCGAGATTTTGTAAGAATTGAAATAAGTAAAAGTTCAACATTAAATGTATTTATACAAATTATTGGATGGATGTATTTTCTAGGTAAAATTCAAGATATTAATCGAATAGGAGATTTCTATTTATGTTTTTTCTCTATTTTAGCCTGGTCTATATCATTTTATCCACAAATAATTTTAAATTTTAAACGAAAAAGTGTTATTGGTTTAAATTTTGATTTTTTAACATTAAATATATTAGGACATTTTTGTTATTCTGTATTTAATGTGACTTTATATTCATCATCAGCGGTACAATCTGAATATTATCATGCACATCCACATGGTGTTATTCCTGTATTATTAAACGATGTTGTATTCGCTTGTCATGCTGTATTTGCATGTTTAGTAACCATATTTCAGTGTTTATTTTTTGAACGAGGTATATTATTACTAGTTTTAAGTTAAAAAAAAATAGTCGTTTTAATTAAACCTTTTTTTACTATTTATAGGTAAACAACGGGTCTCTTACACCACTCGTATAATAATGTGTGTATTAATATTATTTTTAATTATTTCAACCATAATTTCAGCGAGTAAACGTAAATTTCAAACTTTAACATTATTATACTTTTATTCTTATGTAAAACTTTTAATAACATTGCTTAAATATTGGCCTCAGGCTTGGTTTAATTATCGTCGAAAATCAACAGAAGGTTGGTCTATAGGAAATATATTGCTTGATTTTACTGGAGGAGCATTAAGTTTACTTCAAATGTTCATGTTAGCTTATAATTTTAATGATTGGACATCTATATTTGGATCACCCACAAAATTTGGTCTTGGAGTATTGTCAATATTTTTCGATCTTATTTTTATTATTCAACATTATTATCTCTACAGACAACCAATGTATACCATAATACAGTCAGACGAGAGAGAGAACGATAGAGGAAAAATATAAAGAAAATAATTGATTGAAAAATTTGTTCATATACTTCTTCTTTTTTTTTTTGAATGATTTTACCTATGTACATAACTTATCTTTGTAATTTTTACCTTGTTTAATCGACTGTGATTAATCTTTTTATGTTTTTTTTTTATATTATTTTTATCAGATACAATAATTGTGTTGTATGTAATTTTCTCATTTCTTTTTTATAATTGAATTTTTTTTTCTTACCGTGCAATCAGATCAAATAATAAACAAAATTTTGGTGAGTTTTTCCATACGTCTTAGAACAGCACTGTACGTTTTCATTGAGTAAAAAATATTTTGGCAAATTTTTGTCATGAAGAAACTGAAGAAACATAATTGAGCAAAGAAGTAACCATACGTGTAGACACATTTTAAAGAGTATAAACTTTCAATATTTTTAGATTTTTGTAAATGTAATCGGTCTATCTGTTCTTATTTATATTTATTATTTAAATGAGTGTTTCCGATTCGTTTATCCGTATTGAACGTTGGTTAGAACATAATGCCCCTCATGTGTCGAAGAAATTGAATTCACCTGTTCTAGCACCAGAATTACAAAAAGCGGAAAAAGAACTAGGTGCACATTTTCCACAATCTGTTAAAGATGCTTATCTGATTCATAATGGTGAATCAACAGATTCTGAAGGTATTTTTGGACTATGGCGTTGGTTACCTTTAAAAGAAATTGTCGAATGGAATAATGAACAAAAACGACGAGAACGAAAATATCAATTTGGCGATTTTAAACCATCGTTTATGATTCCTCTATTGGAATCGGCAGATGGAAATCTAAGGTAATATGATCATTCGATAATTTTTACAGTTTTGGATTGCTTTAATGATTTACAAAGTCTACACAATAATACTTTTCGAATCGAAACTCTTTAATAAAAATGATACTTTTTCGTTATTTAGTTTCGGTAACTGTCGTATAAAGGGTGGCGCAGAAGTCCTGACCCGATTTAAATAATAAATTTTTCTATAATGAAACAAGTGGTTGTAAATTTGTCTCTATAAAGAAACGATGCACTAAAACGCGCTCTACAAAATGACTATTGATTGACCCTGCTAGCTCATATAGTAAGAAAGTTATAGTGCTTCACAAAAAAAAAAAACCGTGAACCTTCTTCGTACGATGGTGCTTTCAGTAAAAGTCCCATAACTTCATCAAAACAAAAGATTTTTCGATCGGGTTTGTTTTGTTTTGATCAGAAATGATTGCTCTTCTCTACCTGGCTGCAAAATCAAACTTCGATCACGTTTTCTGTTTCTTGCTTGATCGGAAACGGGGGTTGTCGATTTTTTTGAAACTTCATTCTCGAGCACACCATCTGGTCTTTTTATAGACCAAGAGAAAGAGCACATTTGAGTTCCAAACACAAACTGAGTTCTCACTTTTGCTAAACTTTTTTACGGAAATAATGGAGGAAGAAAAAGTTCAAGTTTAAAAAAGTATCAAATTTACATAGTTTTCAGTTTTTCGCCTTTCTTATAATTTGCTTAGTTTTCTTGACTGAAGTTCTGAAATTAAAGTTTAGATATGATTTTGTAGAGAATTTCATGCCCCTTGTATTAAAAAAAGAATTTGCTCTAGGGGACCTAAGGAACAGGAGTCAGAGCAAAATTACCGAGGCCGACATTATTTATGCTACACTCATTATATGAGAAACGTTTCTAAGCTTATAACTTTCTTACTATATGAGCTAGCAGGGTCAATCAATAGTCATTTTGTAGAGCGTGTTTTACTGCATCTTTTCTTTAGAGAAACAAATTTACAACCACTTGTTTCACTATAGAAAAATTTATTATTCAAATCGGGTTAGGACTTCTGAGCTACTCTTTATATAGGGGTATCAATTTTTTAGATTACCAAATTTTCCAGCATGTATCTCACATTTTTATTTCTCAACAAAGTATAATGTACAACAGAAACGTATTCATCGAGATTTTAATCAACTGAACAATATTTTTACAGTTTTATTTATATCCATTTAAAAAATTTGGGACGTCCTTTTGCTTTTCGTTTGCCTACTGGTCGAATACGTGTTTTATCGCTAACTTGATATAAGTTAAATAAAATTGCTAATCCAACTGAATGTTTACACGAATATACTGATAATGATACAACAAGCCAACAGGATTATTGCCACACCAGAAAACTATTGAATATAACCCACCGACGAGAACGATAAATACTTAGCCAATAATACATTCAATAGTTTTCTGGTGTGGCAATAATCCTGTTGGCTTGTTGTATCATTATTAGTATATTCGTGTAAACAAACATTCTGTTGGGTTAGCAATTTTTTTAACTTGTATCAAGTTAGTGATAAAACACGTTATATGGTGTACATTATACTTTGTTGAGAAATAAAAATGTGAGATGCATGCTAGAAAATTTGGTAATCAAAAGTACATTTACTCTTTATATAGTAAAAAAAGAAAAAACGACAAGTTTATTATTTTTGACCTTCAGCTGAAAATTTTTAATTAAACGCAATATATTTTGATATAATTTAATTTCTATTTTTGCTCAATTTTCAAAAGATTTTTTTGTATTTATTTAGATATGTTGAAACATCAGATGAAACCGGCGAAGAAGAAACACCGGTAATAGAGTGGTCCCACGATAATCCAACTCGAGATGTTAAATATGGTAGTTTCTCAACTTATTTATCAACATTTGCTGATCGATTGGAAGCGGGCGAGTTTATTTACAATACAAAAGAACATTTAGAAGGACTTATGTCAAAAACTTGACTAATGATGTTACCTTATCGTATACATTTATTTGCTTCTGGTTTTTCAGCTCGCATGACAATAAGTTTTTTTTTAAACATCTTCCATTATCTTTTTTTAATCATTTTTCCAGAAAAGTATCTAAATGTTAAAAGTATTATCGAGGGTATTTCTGAAGAACGTAGGTTAATAATCACGCTTCGTTTTGTTCTCTACAGAATAAAAAATATACATCATTTTAATAAAAATTTAAAATGGAAAAAATGAATAAAAGTTGTCATATTGTACGTTGTTAAAAACATTCCCATAATCAGAATCATTTTTTCATTTGCAATAATGATATTGAAAACTTGACTTTTGCCATTTAGTTCTATTTAATCACATCTGACATGTACCAACTGTATAGTGGCAGATTGCTTGAGACGCCAGAAATTCAAAATTTCAGCAGAATTTATTTTTTTTTTGATATTTATACCTGGATAAAACTCGCCGAGCTGAATCAGAATATGTGTGTTTTAACGTTCCGAAAAAAGTTTTGAGGGAGAAAATTTCAAAAACTTGAAAAAACAACCTAATGTTAATAAATGAGCGCATTTCTCTAGCCCAGTGACTTTGGGAGCTTTGAAAGTTTTTTATTCTTATTCTATATGAAAAACTAAAAAATGTAGTAACTACATTTTGCAATATTTATACATGGTTCGATAGAGCTCCTCGAGCTGAATACTACATTTTTAGATTTAGTTTTTCACGTAGAATAAGAATAAAAAACTTTCAAAGCTCTCACAGCTACTGGGTTAGAGAAATGCGCTCATTTAATAACATTAGGCCGTTTTTTCAAGTTTTAAAAATTTCAATTTTTTGAAATTTTTTCCCTCAAAACTTTTTTCGGAACGTTAAAACACACATATTCTGATTCAGCTCGACGAGCTCTATCCAATCATGTATAAATATCGAAAAAATAAATTCTGCTGAAATTTTGAAATTCCGATTATTTGAAAAAATTAGCGCAGTAATTTTAGTCATAGTTATCCACAATATTTTACTAAAAGTTCATAAGAAAAATTAGCAGTTTGCCGGTCAGCAAAGTCGATTATATCCATGTAAAAAATCAAACAGGTTCTATATACACAGAGTTTTGCATAATTTTTCAAAAAGAAACCATGCATAGTTCAAAATTATACATAATTCACAGGACTTGATGCATAAAAGAGTCATAAAGTTATGCATAGGAGTTTTGTTATACATACTGATGCATAGAACTTTTTTTATCCATAGGAAAATCATCCTGAGCATAGCGCGTGTTATATTACAATTACGGATAATTAAACTGTTTTATTATGGGAAATTATGCCTATAGGAACTGTTTGATTTTTTACATGGGTAGTAGTAATAAATGAAAGAAATCTGTCAAGTTTTTTTTCGCTTCTGTGTTTTGGCCTATAGTACGATAAGATAATAATAATATATTCTCATGTAGCGATAAAATATAGTGTCGGTAATCTTACCTTCAATGGAAAGTGCATCTCTATCTCAACAGTCTGTTTTTTTAACAGAAATTTGACGCATATATTTTTGTTGTTTATTCTGACATCATTACGTCTGATCTTTTATACTCTTCATCTATTCTATTTTTATGTCCCTTCCAGGCATGAGATTAACAGTGTTTGAACTAAATCGTTTCCATATCAGCTCTCCATATGGTTTGATTTGACTTTTTGACATCAATGTGGAGAAAATATCCAACTTATTTGGGTTACCGCACATGTTGTGGTAAAAAGTGTTCAGAAGTACAAGCAAAAACCAGTAGTATAAATATGTATAAATAAAAAACGAAATATCCGCTTGGATGCCTAATGGAAGATCCTCATTGTCAGAGAGACTGTTTATCGGTTGTGTCCAATTTTGTTTACTGGCAGTGCTATTTTTTGTGTTTACGATATTTTCAATTTATTGAATGAAATTCTTAAGATTATACACTTTTGATAAACAAACAGAAATGGATAGAAGAAAAATGAGAAAATCAAAGTTCTGTTTGCTTCTAAGCATATGTATTTCTTTTAGCTTATAATAAATCTGAGCTTTCTAGCACATAACTAAATGTTAAAAAAATTGGATTTGAGCCACGAATCGATCGAAGATTTTCCAGAGATTTTCTTAAAAACCTTAGAGATTATATATTATCTGAGGCACTTTTTTCGACCGGATCTGTAATTCATGACTTGTTTTGAATATTTCCTGAAAATTACAGTTTGTTTGGATGAGAAATGACTGAGTTATAAATATTTTAATTTCGGATGCACATACGAGAAAAAGTGGATTTTGAAAAAATTGGCTCAGCTGAACTTTCTGTGATGTGAGGAAGAAAATAAACATTGCCACGATGATCACCGATGTCGATAATCTATAGTCCATCTCTTTTTGTAGTTCTCAAGCCGAAACTATGAAGGATGTAAGGATGTATGTCCTCAGAAAATGCCTGTAACTCCTGAACCAAAAGCGATAGAGAGACGGACTTGAACAGTTTTAAAGAGCACACTTCAGAGGATAAAATCAATATTTTGAAATTAAAAATCTCTTTTTTCTCTAAAAGTGAACAGCTTCCGGACTTTGTTTTTAAAGGTTTGCCATGGTAAATCTCATCTACAGACCTAATTTTTTCATAGTTTCACTTCCAATCAGCTCCTTTATCCAATAGTGAAAACCACATCGTTCTAGCTCTTTCCGTTAAAAAGTTATTCAAATAATGCCGGGGATTATTCTTTTTATGAACGAATAGTAATTTAAATTTTCAATTTATCTTCTCAAACTAACACTACGACTCTTCATTAATTTTGTGTTATATATAGTATAAAAAATAAGTGTTTAGAAAACATGAACAAGCAAAGATGTAGAATACGGTAGAGAAATAAACTATAAAACGGTCTCTTTTGGACGATTTATTAATGCTAAACATAACACAGTATTAGTTTGTTGTGTGGATTGTTGAGGAACGGACGTTAATGATGATGTAGATGGGGATTTATTTAATAGACGTTTCCGAATACGTTGAGCTCTGGCGACTGTATTTGAATGATTTGGACGTAATTTAGGCCATGAATTTGCACGATGATGATGATTATAATACATGTTCAATGCTAAGATATTTTTTGTTCGTATAGATGTTGGAGCATCTTCATTCATACGTGCTGCATGTTCATCATAGAATGATATCGATGGTGTTAAATGATTTTGTGTTTGTTGTCGTTGTTTTTGTTTTGACGTACATATGTTTAATTCTGTATCTAATCGTGATGTATCGATTTTAATTAATGGTAATAAAGTTCCATGAGTTCGATTACCACCAAGCGTCTTTGAACGTGTTAATATATTACGAATACGTCGAAAAATAGTTGAATGTTGACTTTGTCGACGTTTTAAAAATTTTTTTAAACGTTTTGGAGATGATGTCATAGGGAGTGTCAATGGTTCACGGATTGATCTTGTAGTTAAACTATTATAACGATGATATTGTGTAAGTCGCCATTGTTTGTATGTGTCTAATATCCATGAAGCCGTTGCTTCGTGTGTATCGCGCGGTTCATCCGTAGGTAATTGCAAAAAAATGTCTTTTGTATAATTTTGTGTTTCTTTTTGTTGCATAAGATCAACTTGTTTTAACCAATAGTCTAAATCAAATTTTTTTTCTTGACTTTCACCCGGACGACATTTACCTCGTTGTTTCCATAACAAATAGAAAATAACTAATATTAACATTCCTCCAAGTGCTGCAGCTGTTTTTAGACCAGTTCTAGCTGAATAAGTAGTAGATATAGGACTATCGTCAATAAATAAGCGGCCACCACCTGTTGAAAATGAACGAGAAGCAAATGTTACAGGTACAGTTGTTGCTGCTGTTGTTATTGTTGATGATGCTGCTGCTGATGATGATGATGCTACTGCTAATGATGATGATAATGATGATGATGATGATGATGATGATGATGATAATAAATGTTGAGATGACGATCGAAAAATTCTTTTACGTTTGACAGTTGTTAAATTAGTATGATGATGCCGATAAATGGAATAAATAATTGTTGACGTTGAACTATTGATGTGATAGTTTGACACAAATGGTGAATTTGTAACAAATAGTGAATAAACATCTTTCATAGTTAGCCACTGTCATGACTATCATATTTATTATTTAATTAAGAAAACGTTGTTTTTTTTTAATCTAGTTTGATCTGTAGTATTAGAATAAAATATTAACAGAGTGATCTAGAACACATAAAAAACATCAGTTTATATAGAATGATCAACTAATGTCATTCGTTTCATATCAACAGATGGTTATATATATATATATTCAAACCATACCTAACAATTAGAACTCGAAAACTGAATAAGTTTAACTTACATATGTCACCATCAAGATTAACCATCTGTTGTGCAGTTAACGGAATAACAAAAACTCTTTGAAAATGTCAACATGAATACAAAAGTTTTTGTTTATAAATCCAATATATTAATAGAGCAAAAAAATATTTCTTGACACTAGTCTTAGAAATAATATAAAGAACTACCATCTAATTCTTAAATAATTATTCTATCAAGCATGCCATAGGATATTTTTTTTTCTTTTATCATGGTAATTATCTAGAGAGAAAAAAATTTTCGTTCTTATGACCCTGATCGATGTATGCATGACATGAAATGAATAACAACCAGACTATATTCTCAATTTAATATTTTTTTTTGTTGAAAAATATCTTCAAAAAAAATGTTTTTCTCATTCAACACAATTTTAAATATTCGATATTATTGATATTGTATATGATATATTTATTTTTCTATCTGTTATAACGGCTCTATTTCATTCTCATTATTAGAAGAATAAAAATTAAGTTTCTCAAATAAAATGATGATTTTTAAAAACTTAAAAGAGCTAATAGACGTTGAAATAATTTACTAAATGATATTTTCGAACTACGTTACACAGATGTACTTTAGTATCGTTTGTTTCTCTTTATTGTAGAGATGTTGAATAAGTGTGTTAATTAATGTATATCTAGTGTATGCAGTTCAATAGGTAGAGTCAATTTGTATACGAGAAACCTAGATTTTTACAACACTTTTATAAATAATAAGATTAGATATTGAGAAAAACGGAAGTTTATACCGTGTAGAGAACAAATAAGAAATTTAATTTTGTGTTAGAGTTTTACGTATAAAGTGAAAGACCCGAGTAATTCATATTCTGATAATCGATCTGTACCACAGCTCCGTATGAACTCAAAATTCTGAGTCCAGTTCAGTTTGAGTTCATGAAAAACAGTTTTTTCAATCCATGAACTCTAAAAAAGTAGTCCATTCCACTCCACAATACAAAAACAACATGTTTTTTACTAATTATTCCTCGATTCAAGTAAATCCAATACTTTTTTTCTAGTCCAGACTAGTCCATGATCTTGACAGTTTGAGTCCAGTCCATACGGGACAACTCTGATCTGTACTATTCGTTCTCGACAATTTTACGATAGAATATCTTTTTTTGAATATTATTTTTAATTTTTTTAATGGTCATCGGTGCTCTCTCTCTTCTTCCCCTATTTATTACTTTCACATAAAAGAAAGGTTTCAGATTTTAACTAAAAATCAACTTATCTTTATTAAAAACTCTCTATAAAACTTCACAGTTATTATCGTGTTTATATTTTATCGAATTTTGACTATTACACTTAGTTTTTTTCTTCTTCTAGATCTGGTCTCTATCTATTTATTCTTTCACTTATCAATTATTTTTCTATTTTCTGTTCCATTGACTTGAAACTAAAATTTCTCATTATAAACTTGTTTCATGTTATGGTAAATGAATTTTTCTGGATAATTATACTCACGAGGGAAGGTGTTCATATGTGCTGTCGCATTCTTTTGATGAAAAACCATAACTTTTTATAGATAGTTTATGTAGAGATTATCATGGATCATGGATTAATATTTATTTCGACTGTTAGTCTTTGCTTGGATCGTTTTTTATAAAATCAAGATCTCATAAAATTTAAGTCGATTTTTATGAAAAGTTAGTTTATAGAAAATATCAAGTTACATACATACATTCATGCAGTGTTAGGATTGATAACGGTAAAGTACCATTCCTATCTATAATATAATTTCCTTATGGAATATTTGAGAAAATGACTTTTGTAACATTGACTTTTAACAAGTTTCACAATGTTAGTTTTTTTTGAAGAAGAAAACTATCTTATGACAATATAGATAATATGTTTTTTTGTTTTTCTACTCACATACTTGCACTTTATTAGTCTCTCTCTCTCTCTTTTTTATTCACTCTCATGAGAATCATGTTGTGTCCTGGAATAATTACACATGAAAAATTTCGTATAGTGAGTGAATCGTCAAAAAAAAAGAAGAAGTTGAATACATAATATCTAACCGTATATGTCAGCGTACTAATACAGATGACACGAAATAATTGCACTATAATCTTTAAGAAAACTTAAATATCAACATGCGACTGGTCTAGCCATTGTTGATAAGTCAGTAAAAAGATCCGACAATGATGATGATGTAAACTTCATTATCTATCTCAAAATATAGTCGTAGTTTTCAATTTAACATCAGTTTGTGTAAAAACCAGTTAGGTATACAGCTGGTACTGTTAGTAGAAAACATCTGTATTGCTTGTATCCAGTTACTGTCTAAAAAAGAAGATTGATTAATAAAAAAAAAAAGGAAAATGCCCAGTTTGAAACCTATTTGAGTCTATTAACAACTTTCTCGAATCCCAAATGGGTTGATGGCGCTTCGAACTAAAAAAATGATATCTGGTGGTGACAAATCAATAAAACCCAAATTTTCTGAAATCTTTAAGGATTGTTTTTAATTAACCATTGGGTTTAGGAATAAACTTCTGAATTAATGAAACAACCCTTAAAGATTTCAGAAAATTTGGCTTTTATTGATTTGTCACCACCAGATATCATTTTTTTAGTTCGAAGCGCCATTAACCCATTGGGGATTCGAGAAAGTTGTTAATAGACTCAAATGAGTTTCAAACTGGCCTTTTTCCTCTTCCAAATTCATTTAGCGAGTTTATATTAATCAACATATTTTTTTAGAGAGTAGATTCTCTGACTCAATGACTTTTTACACTCTGTAGATCGAAAATATCGGAATTATTTTAAGATTTTTAGAGTCTATATGTTAGTTCATCATTAAAAAATTCTATATGTGCGAAAACTTTAATAATTTGTATAGAGAGTTGACAATTCTATATAATCGAGTAGATATAAAAATATTTTTATCTTATCGAATTTATCTAATTTTTTTCTCACCCTTAATAATTATGTTTTCAAATTGACGAATTAAATCATTTTTGTACATTTGTCAACTGTACATATAAAATTTGCTGAATCTTTCTTGTTTTTCTCTTATTTGAGAAGAGGCTCTAATAGAAAACATCGAAGATATAACATACCCCTTGATTAAATATCAATCAATAGAAAATTTCTTATTTTCCTATTATTAATACAATTACTTTGACATTAAAAAAAAAAAAAAAGTCTGTTTCATTCAGCATGCTCAGAAGAAGAAATATATCAGAATGAATAAATATTTATATTATTAGACGATCATTGATTTTGCTGATGATTATAGTAGATAGTTGTTTTCTTGTTTTCACAGACATATAGGCGACGAGAAACTTCAAAAAAACAACAAAAAGAAGAAAATCCAACAATAACTATATATATATATATATCGATTGTACATGTAATGGTATATTTGTCTTTATTTTATTATATCACACACACAAAAGAGAGACTTTGTATTTTTCTCTTCTTTTTAATTTTATTATTTGTTCTGATAAATAATAATCTTTCTTTTTTTTTTTTTTCCTCTGTACGTTCTTGTTACCATACAAAATGTATTTTTTATGTTTGTTCGTATCTTTCTTCTAATACAGGGTGTAAATTTGCAAATAGTTTCTTTTGCGCATTATGATTTGTTTCTCAAATAGAAATTCAATGAAGTGTATTCTTTTTTTTTTTTTCTTCTTTGGATTTATGAGAAAATAGGTTAAAAAAAACGAAAAAAAAAAAACTGATCTATTTATTTACTAATAATGATTTTATTCGAAAAAAACGATGCAATATAAAAAAGAAAATATTTCGATCAATGGAAATGAGTTTTATTTCTTGTTTAGATCGTATAATCGTTTTTTTCTTTCTACACTTATTCTGTATATATATATATATGTAATAAAGTATATATATAGGAAAAGAAAAAAAGAAAAAAAATAAATGGAGAAGAAGAAGAAGGACTATATGTAAAAGAAAAAGAAACATCTTAATCATGTTCGACACATAACGGAAACAGTTTTGAACATTTAAAAAAAAGATTTTGTCTGTTGTGAGAAACTTGATTAAGAAAATTTCTTATTTCCTGTTTCCTTCTGTTTCATTTAGTACATATAGATAGTCTATATTTTCACAGCATCATACTTATTCCCAAGATACAATATTCCTATATGAAAAGAAATTGATGAATGGTACTTGGCGTTAATGATTTAACATATGAGTAATGAAAGATAAAAAAATTTTGACTTTAACTACTATAATTTTAAAAAACATATGCTGACAATATGAATATAGATATTGATGACGTAGATCAATTTGTATAAAAACAAAGATTATACTTCTATTTTGACTCCTAAAGCAATTATTTTGGGAATATATGTATATTAGTTTTAATTAACATACTTTTTTTACTATTTTAATAAAAAGAACAAAAAGAAAAAAAATCTTATACTAAATATCTAAACTTGTTCTCATATATAATACAACAAAAAAACATAAGAAACAAATCTAAAGGAAATAAAAAATATATATACCGTATTTTTGAAGGTTTGATCAGAATAAAAAAATAAAATAAAATAAAATAACGAACAAATCAAACATAAGATGGAAATAAGACAGGAAACAAAAGAATGAGCAAGTATAAAAGATAGATTCTGTCAACTAATGAGCTCAAGACATAGAATAAATGAATGCCTTGTGAAAAACAAAAAAAAAAGAAAAAAAAAGAAAAAGTCTAGTGGTTTTCTATAATAAAGGTAAAGAACATCTTTAACTTCTTTTCACTATTTGGTTCATATAACATATAGAACAGAATTTTTTTTTGTTCGTATTCATCGATCAATCATTTTTTTTTTTCTCCTTGCTTCATGTTTACACTATGGTGTCATATTTTAACACTTTGTCTATATTTAAAGTTGATATATACTACTACATCGATCGTTTTTCGAATGTCAACGAAAACAAACACAAAATACAAGCAGAATATGTGATGGATGTCTGACATTTATAAAAAAAATATCATCAAGAAATTTGGTTATAAAAAAGTCGACAATATACGGAGAATTAAGACGTGTTTAGAAACTATATGAATCATCTATATTTATGTCAATATTTATACTTTTTAACATTCTCAGTCAAGATTAATGTGCATTTAATTCAATTGAAGAATATTTCAGACAAAAAAACAAAAAAAAGTATCAAAATCTATTGTTCATAAAACTCTAAATAATTTTTAAAATTCTTCTATTTATAAGATCTCATGGGATCTATAAGGTAAATAGATTTCTGATTCAATTTGTATACGACATATATCTGCCTTCTTAAATTACCTTTCATGCAATAAAATTAATGACAGTATCGAAAAACATACTCTTTTCTGCTGACTTGATTTGTTCTATATGCATAGAGAAATAATTATCTAACTTTAATAGAATATGAAACAAAAAAAAAACGAATAGAAAGTGTGAAAAGAAGACTGCAAGTCAAACATACATATACACAGTATTTTTTTTTTTTTCTTCTGTCATTCATTATTCCATATTTTCTGACAAGAAAGTTCTCTGTATTTTTTTTTTCTTCTTCCTCTTCTTCGTTTTTTTTTTTTTTTTTTAATATGTCTTATTATTCTATAAAGTCACGCAAAAAGAATATAAGATAGCTGTATTATTTTCTGGTTTTTTGTATATTTATCTTTATATTCAGCAATAGAGAAGAAAAAAAAAACTTCCTTGTTGTTGTATATTTAATGATGATAGACGAAAACAACAAACATGTGCATCGAACAAATATATCTTTGACAAATTAATTATCATAAAATTCAATTTTCAGCTTTGTTGAAGACCCACTCGTAAACTCTATTTGTCATTTAAATTGCTGTCATCATCGTCTATATATATACAATTATCCATACGTTGTACATCATTTATTTCTCCATTATTTTTTTTTTTTTTTTTGATAAATGAACAACAATAGAGACAACAGATATTTTATTATTCAGCTGACGTCTATAAATGTATAATAATCTATTTTGTTGGGTACTTTATTTTTTTTAATATTTTTTTACTCAAATAACATAATCAGTAGTCAACGCCGTTAGTCTTTGTATATTTATGATAGAGAGAGAGAATAGGATGCATTTGAGATCTAGATTGGAAGAAGAATATGACACATGTATTTAATAACCTGTCATTTATTTTGTTTGATTGCCGAGAAGAGTATTCAACATATATGACAGATTAAATTTTTACGTTATTATATAGTAATCTTTTAATGAAAATAAATGAGTTTTTCTTTTATTAAGTTTGTCAACCAAATCATTTTAATATTAATTTACTCTTGATATTGTTATATCAACAAGTTCTATAGTTAGACTTTTGTTTTTTATATATAGATTTTGGATTGTATAGTGTTAATAATGGGCAAAATATTAGCCATTGGACGATGATATATTAATAATATATATAAATTACCTAAAAACAAAAAAAGAGAGAGATTTGTGGTTACATTGCGGTTACTAAAAGATATTTTACTAATATATTTTTATGAAATCTTTTGTTAATATCACAACGTTTACATAAGTTATATGAATAAGTTGAGCTAAACGAAATGATATTAATATAAACTGCCATGTGATTGATGAGGTATAGTGTGATTTTCAAACGCGTTAATATAAAATGTTTTATTTTAACAACTTTGCTGAATTGTAAGATTATTAGAGTCCTATTCTCTCTTGTAATTAAGTGTATTAAACAATAGACCATTTAAACTTCATTTTTAAAATAATGAGGATTAAGAAATAGTTGTTAATGAGTGTTACTCATTTAAGGGTACTCCTCCTTTTCGATTTTAATTTGAATATAAACTAATATGGAGAAGAGTATGGGCTACAAGATAAGATCACTTTCAGCTTCCACGATGTTTTAGGAAAAAATTATTTTCAGTTTTGGTTCGAAAAACCGAAAAAACTCGACTTTTAGTTTCATAAATTTTTCTCTCCATTCCAGGTCTCTTCAAAATGTTTTTATTATCTATAGTCTAATAGAGTAAAGTGTTCTCTTCATAATGAGATGCTTTCCAAAATTTTTCAGTCTTTTTTCGTGGATATATAAGTATTACTGCAAATGTCCTATAAAAATTGTCCTATCTGATGTTATTTGTAATGCTCAAACATTGATAGTTCCACTCAATGAACATTACGACCCCATTAAAACTTCATCCGATCGTGTCCAAATATTTACCATAGGTAGGCACTTGGAGTGATATCTCAGAACGGTAATTTTTCTTTTTCGTTTTTGACTATTTCTTTTCGAGTTATGACCTCGAATCTAAGGCGTTTACCTTTTCTTTTTCATATCTCGAGAAGGAAAGCTCAAAAACGAAAAAGGAAAACTAAACCGGTCTGAGATATTACTCCAAGTACCTATATATGATAAAATTTTGGACCCGATCATATGACGTTTTCGGGGGGGGTCGAATACACTCCAATAGCAACCGGTTTTGCCAAAAAATCTATAGAAAGTCATGTCAGAAAATTCAGAGAAAAAAATATATTTCTTTCTATCTCTTCTATGAATTTGAACTCAATCGGACTTTCGTTTACATATTCAAGCTTACATTTTTCTGGTTGTTGTGTGACCATTTGTTTAACAGCCATAGATAAATCACAATTAGCTTTATTTCAATTTGACATGGATGAACTGTCAGTATTACATGTTTAAGACTATTTTATTCAAAACTTAAAAAACTGTCTACTCTATATTGAGAATGAGTAGACACAAATGAAATATATTCATTGCATATGAGAATTAAGCAAAAATGTAATCTGACAGACTTAGATCGACAAACCAAGTAGGTGAAGCATTGTTACTAAGTTTTTATCTATATCGGAGTACTTTGGACTATTTTATCTGTTAGTGGTAAAAGTGTTGTCATTCGACGTAGAAATGATGGTTATGCTTCGAATTCATAAATCATAGCAATTTCAGTCCACACATTAGATATTTGTCCGTAAGTAGAGGAGAGGCATGACTAGACTGCATTGCCCAGTAAAATGTTCATCGTCCTTCGATCAGAAGACATTCATATTTTACTCAAAAAAAATCGAAACAATTATATGTCATGAAGCATCCAATCAAAGAAACTTTGATTATCAGCATTCAGTGAGACCTTTGGAATCATGGGCTATTATGGTTTTGAAACCTATGAGTTGAGATGGTTTTGTTGAGTATTGTAATACTTTGAATGTTTTCAATTGATGTAGAATTGCTCTTGAAACTTATTTTTCTGGAAGCTCCTTTTTATTACTCGGGGCATTTCTATTTTTTATTCATTACTTAATCATTAACGTGTTAACCGTCATTAATAAGATTAAAACAGCAAAACCGACATCACTCAGTCTCAATTAATTGGATGTCAAAGAGCAAACTAAAACTCTTGATTTAGAATTAAAATATAACGGCATGCAATCTCACGTTTATAATGAACTAGTTCTTAAACAATCTATTGTATCAATTTGTTACTTTTAATTAATTTTTTATTTTGTTAAAGTACTAGATTTGTGGACACGATAAAACTGAACACATTTCCATAGTCGATTTTCTTCTCTTAGTGAACGACTAATTTGCTTTTTGATCAAAACAGATTCTACACTTTAATTTTTTGCTCTATAATAGAGAACGTAATTGTATTTACACAAATATCATTAATTTCCCACAATTAGAGCATGTTAACTACTACCCATTTTAAAATAGAAGGTATTCAGCTACATTTCGAATAGTTGAGGAGCACTTTGCAGTGAGACTATCGACCAATGAAAAAATCATTATCAAACTATGCTGTGGCAGACAAAATCCTAGAAATTACGATTTTCTCATATTTTTCTGAAAACCAACATTGTCATGAGATTCAGAATGATTGCTAGGCTGGGTTTCCCTGTATTTATGAGATTCTAAAACCTTGTGTGATCTGTGGAGTCTCACATAATCCTTAAAAATCTTTCCCACGTCGGAATTAAAAAGGCTAAACTGTATAGAGCAAATGTCACTTTATCTAACTTTGAAATGACCATAAAAAAATTTGATGAAACTTTTTGAAACCGCAGTCTCTAAGATTTTATCGGCTTTGCTGTAGTTTGAGTTTAATTTTTTCATTGATCGGTAGCCTGACACTGCAAAGTGTTCTTGAGTTATTCGAAAACAACTGAATATCTTCCATTTTAAAATAGACAGTAATAATACTTGTACTTTTGTAGATTTTAATAATATCATTAAAGTACAAATTTTTTATACAAAGTTAAACATGTTGACGGTTAATATCTCTTTAATATTCATCGTTTATGCATTCTACTGGTTGATTTATTTCTAACCTACATTTCCACCTGATAATAATCCATTCAGTACCGAATTTTGTACCCTATTTGAATATTTTGCAACGATGGATAGTAGCCAATTGATTTATGTCGTGACAACACTAAATCAAACAATCAGTTTTAGAATGAACTGTATAACAAAATCTTTTCAATCTGATGCAACTTATAGATAGTATTTTTCTCTTTTTACTATACGAATATTCTAAATGATAATACTCTTTGCAGGATATTTCTTCAAACTTCGTCATTGTTCTCGATATGTATTCGAATTGCACAAAATTTGTTTTTATGTTTGGATACATAGGTAATTATTTTATTAAGTAGTAATAGCATCATATTCTCGTGAGAGAATTTTTCTGTCGTGTTCTGCTATTGTCATGACTAATCATAGTATTTTATCACTTATAGACGAGAATCTTCGTACTGTTTTAAAAGCAACAACCAGCGTCATCAAAAGGTTAGGTAAAGTTATTAAAAAATATTGTATAGACTGACTATACGTTTGTTATCTTTCACGGCGAGTGGCAAGATATTTATTTTCTCTTAAGATTTAATCCATCACTCAATGCTGTATCAGAAATATATGTTCTGCTCTCAACATTACCAAGTATTAGTTTACTACTCGATATATTCATTCTGTTTTATTTTGATCATATTCCACAGATCAAAAGACTGACAGATGACTACAGGCACTCGATGAAAGAGCCCATGAGGGATGGTTTCGGAATCACCGTAGTCAGCAGTACCCATTATATTATAATACCTGTCCATTAGAACCTTGATATTTACGTCGGACACACTTAATATGAGCGAAAATATATAGTGGTGATTGCATGTTGTTGCTAGATGTTGTAATGGAATGATGGTGATGATATTCTAATAGTGGTACTAGAAAAAGTATAAATTTGATAAGAGCTTTGTCGTTTGCAGATGAACGTGGTAGTTGTGCTTGAGTTTCACTAGTTTGCGTTTTGCATGGCTGTTTTTTATGAATCGGAACCAGCGTGTATTAATTCATTAATTCTACATATATTTTTAATTGCTCATATGTTTAGTTTGCGTTTTCTGACATTTTTTATTATCTATTTTTATCTCGCGATCAGAAAAAAATGTCGTGTTCTCATAAAGATTTTTATTCAACGTTATTATCTTTCGTTTATTTTAGTTCGTAACAGTATGATATGGCTAATTTACATCTTCAGTCGGTGATAGTTGTGTATCACGAGATCTAATGTGATCGGATGCTGTACTTAAACTTCTATAGTTTTAGTGAACATTTCACGTATGGATATGACACATTATGGATATTTTCTATTCAAAAGCTTAAACGTGACATGTTTGTTGGCATATTGTCCGCAGAAGTGAATAGTTCTTTATTCCACGAGAATGTCGATGATGATGATGTTCAGTCTCTTGAACCTCTATCAAAACCGTCAGAGGAATTTGAAGAACCAAGTAGTGTGTGTCTTATACACCCTTAAAAAAGAACTCACGGCAGTGCGAACGAATGAGCGCCTACAGCTCATTTGAATCCCAATGTCATATTTTTTGTATCAATCACCACGATAACAAGTCGTGCAACACAATCATTATCAAACCGAAGATAATAAAAGAAAGTGAACCAATAAATTCGGTCGACTCGATTCCGTCCGTTAAATCAGACATGGGTTTTAATTCGCTATATGACAAACATGTTTTCTTCATTTATCCTGTTCAAGTTTTACACTACAAGGTGTTATCGAAAAAAGCCACTGTTATTTTTCTGTTAGTGAATTAAGCTTCATATTCAATCATATTGATTATTAAGTCTTGCGGCGTATATTGCAACTAGCAAGGAAGCTACTTGGGAAAAATATGTTAATGCACAACTCTTTGATCGGGGAACTCTTTGATCGACGATTGTGTTTCGATCCACAAGGAATCATGATATGGTCAACATCATCCATTATTGATAAATTTTCTTTTTTTCTCAATAATAATAAAAGATTTGACAAATTATTCGTCTCACTTCAGCAGAAAGCTTTTTGAACTCGCACTGAGAATCTCAGGAGTCAGGGTTGCCATGTCTTCTTTAGTTGCAATTTGCAAGAGAACAGTTATGTTGCATGCAGACAGTTTATGCTTAAAACTGCATTAGAATGCTTAAGAGAGGCCATAAGATTACCAACCAAGACCTAGTCCGACGAAAATTTATTTTTGCTCAACGATATCTAATTTTGAAGACCTATCTATACTGACTAGGAATCCAAAAGATTTCGCTTACCGAATGCGTCTATCAGGTTTTCCGAGGGTAACATGCATGATAAATCAGCCCACGAGCCTATTTTTCGATGAATTTAGTATTTTTAATTTTTCTAAAGAACTGCACAATCCCTAAAAGTGGTTCACAAACATTTAGATAGAGCTTTAAATTCGCTACAAACTGCGCTAGAATTGCACGGTGAACAAACCAACTTTAGTTGCTCAAAATTGAAAAATAAGAGAAAACGTTGCTCTAGATAAAATCACTTCTTTTTGGATTTTGGGTACCCTTTTGTACTCTCGTTTAACTTTAACCCAAAAAGTTTTTTTGTCATTTGATAGCGCAACTCTTTACTCATACAAAAGTTCTTTGAGTCATTACAGATGTAGAGCAAACATTTTCCTACAAAATGAAATGTCAGTGAGCTCTTATGATGTTTTTTTATGATTTTACAAGCGTTTTACGACAACCACTGTATTTGAGACTGATCCCCTACTGGTTTTTATCTCAGTTTGATAGATTGACCAAATGCAATAGTTTACATATGATTGAATAGAGCATCGAAAGTTACATCTAGTGGCAAATAATTTTATCTTCATCAGTTTGTATTAGTACAGAAAAACAACTTTTAATTTTGTGAAAATGGCTAGAGAATGGGTATTATGCGGGGAAAAAACCATTTCTCTCCTACTTTTCACAAATGAACCTTTTTAGTTTTGTGCTTATAAACTGCACATGACTTAAAGCTAGCTACTCATGTCAAAACTTAATAAAAATTCTTTTCTTCTGACCGTCTAAAATAGATTCTTTAAAAAGAAAGTCAGACACGCTCATGAAAGGTATCCTTAGCGGATTTAATATAAGATCTGCAGACGGTTAGGAGAAAAGAATTTTTATCAAGTTTTGACATGAGTAATTAGTATTGAGTCATGTGCAGTTTTTAAGGACAAAACTAAAAAGGTTCATTTGCGAAAAGTAGGAGAGAAATGGTTTTTTCCCCGCATAATACCCATTCTCTAGCCATTTTCACAAAATTAAAAGTTGTTTTTCTGTACTAATACGAACTGATGAAGATAAAAAAATATGTCGCTAGATGTAACTGTCGATGCTCTATTATCTAATTTTTGTTAATTTTCTACACTATTGGTAACATGCTAAATATTGTATAGCAAATATGGATTACCAAGAAAACTTCCGTATGGCATTACGTACAAAATTTCTTTAACTGTCGCGTACAATGTTCTATCCTTCAAGGTGACTATATACCTATTGTACGTATATGAAAAGAAAAGAAAAGGTTTCATTTTGGTAATTGAGTTCTGTTCCAAGGAAAGAGAAAAAGAAAGTGTGTTTACATATATAAAAGAGCAAAAAGAAATATTTTCATGTGTACAAGAATACAGTTAGATAGAACTGAATGTAAGCTTAGTCTATAGTATCACCTGAGATTGGACGTTTCCACGATAAAGAAGTACTGTGGACGAGTTGTTGTACCAAAATTGTCTTGTACGACAAACCATTAATAGGAAATACATGTTAAAAATCATTTAATGGAAGGCAACTTGTAATTCATAGCCAACAAAAAGTGTCACTACCATGGAGTTATTTGAAGATCCTCGAGAAGATCCATTAGCAACATTTCTTATGCAAGTATTCATTACACTGGTATTAAGTAGAATATTAGCCAAAATTCTATCTTTTATTCGTCAACCACAAGTTATTGGACAAATACTCACTGGTATTATATTGGGCCCAAGTGTTTTTGGATATATACCAGGTTTTAATCGATCTATATTTCCAGAACATAGTGTAGTTACATTTCAAATGGTGGCTAATTTAGGTTTGTTATTTTTTATGTTCTTTTTGGGATTAAAACTAGATCCACAAGAAATAAAAGAAGGATGGCGCCGAACATTACCAGTTGCATGTGCAAGTATCATTGTACCAGTAGGAATTGGTTGCGCAGCAAGTTTATGGTTATATGAAATGAATGGACCAACAGTGAAAGCGTCATTCATATTGTTTATTGGTGAGCTTCAGAGCTAAAAGATTAAATAAAATAACTGTTTACACAACTTTAGGCAGTGGCATTGGATTTAGTGCATTTCCAGTGTTGGCATCATTATTACAAGCAAATAATATGATCACATTACCAATAGGTACTAATGCTAATTTAGCTTCTATGCTCCGTTAAATCTTTTTCTTTATTGATAGGTATATTAACAATTAGTGTTGCTGCCATCGAAGATATTGTTGTATGGGTTGTATTAGCAATTGCCAGTGCTTTTTCTGATGGTGGAAGTATGTTACAAGGTCTTTATACGTTACTATTAACATTGGGTTATGTTTTAATAATGATATTTAGCGTCAAACCATTATTAGGTTTATTACATAAGTTTTATGTCAAAAAGAATGATGAATTTAATATTTATTTAGTTGTTGTTTGTCTAATGTTGTTAATCGTCTCAGCTTTTACAACGCAAGTGATTAATATTCATGCCTTCTTTGGATCGTTTATTTGTGGTCTAATCATTCCTCGAAGTGGAACATTACATGAATTTTTAGCATTGAGAATAGAATTATTCATTGTTGAATTCTTTCTTCCACTTTATTTTGCAAATAGTGGTAGAAAAACTGAGCTATATCTCTTAAACACAATATCAGCATGGTATACACTACTTGTATTAGTCATATTAGCATCGTTAGCTAAAATAATTCCTGTTTCATTAATGACAAAATTAGTATCAAAACAATCGTGGTCTTATAGTGTTTCTGTTGGTATTTTAATGAATACTCGAGGCATTGTTCAACTAGTCGTATTGAACATTGGTGTTGAATTAAAAGTTTTATCGTCAAAAATATTTGCCATATTCGTATTAGCAGCTACAATAATGACGTTTATGACATCTCCGTTAATATATTTAATTTATTTACGTAAAAGAAATGATCATTCGCTTGAAAAAGAATTGATTAAATCATCTAAAAAGTCTAACAAAAATACTAGTAATTATTGTTTTTGTTGCATTAAACAGAATATTATCGAAAAATCAGATAACTTTACTTCATCTTATCATTCTCATAGTTCTAACAAATATCCAACAGTACAAGAACAAGAAAGAAAACCTCTATATAATACCAGTTTTTCGGAACAATATCCAATACGTCATAATTTAGAACAAGAAAAAAATCAAGTGGTTAGAAATAATATTCAGCATGTAAATAATCGTGTCATCAGTTATAAAAATCTACCATATAATCACAGGCGTTTGCTTCACACACACAATAATCAAAATTTACACTTAAATTTTCCAAAAAGACAACTTTGGCCTAAACAGACAAACAGTATAAATAACAAATCATTATCATCAGATTATTCCATCAGTTTTTCGACGATACAATCCTGATATGATTTATTCAATCGAACTAACAGATGGCGCAAAACTAATAATACACTTTTGTTCTCTTTTTTTCGAGCACTTAACATTCGATAGAGAACGCAGTTGTGCTTCTTATCTGTTCTTACTCTACACTATCCTTTTAGATAATGAAATAATATATAATGAAAGAAGGTAATGGATTTTGTAGAGCAGAAAATTCTCTATCGAATGAGTCTAGAATAGAATCTTAGAAGCTTAGTTAAGTGCTTGAAAAAAAGAGAAACAAAAATGTGTTATCATTTCTGCACCATCCGTTATTATAATGTTTCTATTAGCATCATTTTATTCATCAATCTTAGCCTATGCCGTTATGTTGACTGTATATTACACTGACATAGTTCTCAAACTATTGCAATCTTTTCTCTTAGTTATATGAGTTTTGGTGCGTCATAGATAACCGGTGTCTGTTCTTATTCTAGTATGTACTGATGCGGTACAGCGTCTGTTTACATACATACGGTCTGCATCTCAGTGCGCGCTATTAACCGGTCATTAAAAGTGACTATTACCATTGAATTTATTCTCTTTCATGCTATTTCTCCATTATACAGACACACATATTTTCTTTTCTCTTTCGTTTTTCATTTTTCTTCTTTTTCAAAGGTGAACGTCTAATCGTACTTTTATACTGTTTATTACAAATTTTTTTCTTTTTTGTTTTCACTTTAAAACGTTTTAAAGCAACAATTGTTTGCATGTTTAGTCATGTATTATATTGTATAAAGAAAAATTATATACGAACAGATTTTTTTGTTTAAGTGAATTAAATTGTTCACATTAATTTTACGCAATGGAAATTAAAAATAGAAAAGATCAATATGAAACACAAGTGTCACCTCAACCTAAGTAAAAATCTTCGACACTTTTTAAAATTGTCTTACCGTTTAAGATTTTAATAAGATTTAATGACTATTTTATTTACCCTGTTGTTTTGCTCTCTCTCATTCATCTATATAGGTAACAACGAAAACATGAATGATTTTATGGGTATTTTTCTTCCAGACTCTACTAGTACTTGTGAGTCATTAGGAATAAAGCCCGACTGATTTTTACTTATCAAGTTATTTGTTCTTAGAAGCCCAAAAATGTGTCTGTAAATAACATGTTCAAGGACTTTGGATATGGCAGGAAGAAGAGTAATTGACCGATAATTGTTGCAGCTTTGCGAATTACCGCTTTTGAAGAGAGCATGGATATACCCTAATTACCAAATAGACGGGAATTCCCTCTGGCTCAAAGACTCGTTAAATAAAATAGTGACAACAGAACCGATTGTTCCAGCTGATTTTCTCAACATTCGATTTGAAATACGGGGGGCGGTGGCTTTATTAACAGTCAGGTGTAACAAAATCTCGTATACTTCAGTCACATTTATCCGGAAGTCCGACATAACAATTGTTGATTGCGTAAGGGAATTAATAGGAGAGATAAATGAGACATCAGCTGTACATGTATTGGAGAAATGTCTGTTTAATACTTGCGCTCGATCAAATGGTGAAGTTACGACTTTATTAGATGACGGGTCAAATAAAGGCGGAATACTCGATTGTTTTGTTTTGCCTAAGGAGAATTTTAAAGGGACCGCCATGCTTTCGATGAATTTTTTGTTGAAGCCAGTCGTTCATAGTATTTCTCTTTGGCTTGCGTACATCCTTTTTCCAATCGATCAACGTATTTCTCATAAGTACTCTTATCTTCATCAGACTTAGTGTGCAGATAACGCTTATAGGATGTCTGTTTCATACTATGAAGATGACGAAGCTTGTCTGTGAATCAGAGTTGATCACGCGACGATACGGTAATCCATTTGCTTTTTAGACAAGAATTAGCAACTTCGAAGAATTTATTTTGAAACGCCTCAGTTTTATCTGTATATGTTATCTGATAATCGATAATAGAGTGCCAGTTCGTTTTTGAAAGTGCTAGTCGAAAGCCATCCCAGTTACTATGCTTATAGTTGTATATGCGACGTTTATAAGAAAAAGGCGTTTGTTTTATTCGAAGAAGTGAAAATTCGACCATACAGTGATTGCAGGTAGTAGTTAAAGGAGACAAAACGTTGACGTTAGTAACTGAGCTGAGATTATTGGTAAATATCAGATCTAGACATGAATTAGACCTGGGTCTGGTGGGTTTTGATACTAACTGGGAGAATCCCTTCTTTATGGAAAAGCCAAACAACTGGTTGCCCTCAGATATTGACGGTTTCGTTGGGCACCATTTAGCTGAGTGGCCATTAAAATCACCGATTAATATAACAAAATCATCCTTTATACCTGTGTTCATTCTAATTTTTTGCAGGGTGTTACTTAGATGTTCCACAAAATTTTCTGCCAGAGTAACTTCTGATAGTGAGAGTTTTCAAATTTATTCTTTCTTCGAAAACCTTATCAATTCTGACAGTTTTGGAAGCACAGGATTGTGGTGACTGCTGGGTTATTTTCATCTTCTAACTTGCATGTACCGTTCTGCTTAACATACTGTCCAAATACAGGTTTTGAGAGTTTTTTTAGAGAAAACGTCATTTCTCCATTGAACACATGTTTCTATCTAATTACGAAAGACAAAACTGCCAAAAGTAAAAGCTGTTAGTCAAATAGGATTCGCTTTAATTTATACAAGTGTACAAAATAGTTCCACTCCCGCCAATGTGTTTATTATCACTAAAATTTAAATTTATTAATCAATGTAAGTAAAAATAACTGAAGTTGGCGGTATTTTTCGTTGTTTGTTATTGTAACTACGAATAGCACGAGTATTGCAATATCTAATTATTATGTCGATAGACATTATGCATGGAATTTTATTTTTTTTTTACGACCTTTTTTGGGAAAAGAGAGCGCCATGATCCAACAAACTATTTATTGTAGAAAAGTTTTGAAAAAAGATCAGCGTTCTACAAAAACTGAAAATTAACCATTGCACATTCTTTACTCAATTAAAGATCCAAACTCGGCGGTATAAGCTCCATAAGTGGGCAAAAAAATGGCTGTTGGACTTAATTATTATTGTCCGACGACACTTTATTCAAACATTATTATTATCTAGAAGAATAAACAAAGTTTTTTGCAAAGTTAGAGCTCATTTCTTCTAGCGCTAAGAAAGTCGACTTTTAATTTCCACTTCATATGTGGTTTATCTTTTAACCTGACAATGATATCTGATATATTGATTCATTTTTGTACAACTTTTATTTAAAAGATAAAACTTGAGAACATAACATTATATGATATCATTTTATCCCATGACTATTGAAAAGGAGTAAACGATATGAAACAATTGTTTATTGGGAATAATATTATAGATTGGTCACGTAATTTCAATAAAGCTTCAATTTCATGGTAAATATACATACAAACATCATACGGTAAAATGAATCCAACCCATATTGGTCTAAATGGAAAAGCTTTTGATTTTCTAGTTTTAATAGCAGAATAGCCGTTCGTGAAACATTCAAATACGTCTGCAAGTGTCATGAAATACAATGGCATTAGCTATTTATTTATGTGGGATAGCATCTTTCTTTCCGAACGACTGCCCTAGTAAGAAATTTAGTCGAATCTTATGAAGATCGTAGTAAGGTTATGCTTACATTTGTCTAAGATCTTAGATAAATCTTAAGGCGCCGCTAATTCAAAAATCAAATTGGAAAGCTTTTAAATTTTCAAACATATATTCTGATTCCTCGGACGCTGCTGATCACGAATCTGACCTTATTTTTTCGATTTGACGAAGTTTTCATGCAGAAAACCTCAAAATACTGTGAAGGCGTCAAAAACCTCGAAAAATCCCGATTATTTCCTGATCTTTTCATTTTTCGATCTCACCGATGCCATTTTCGGATTCAGCGTCGCGAAGCACATCTGGACACTTGTCATTGAATGAGATTTCTTCACGACTTAAACTCTTGTAGCTGATCAAACACTGATCGCTCGAACCTTGAGGTTCTCACCGCGCAATGCCTCGCGAAGGTAATGGAATTCCGAAGGGTTCTGAGAGATTTCCAGAGAGTCGGTTTTGCAGTAAACCTTGTCATTACTCTACGACCCTTCATGAGGCATCGCATCTGAATGCGCTTCGAGTTCTGAGCAAAATGAGACCTTCCCGGGCTTTTCAGCGTTTGTACGCTGAGTTATTGGCAAATTTCTTAAAGGATTTCGAGTCATCCGGATCTCTGAAAGTAAAATGGCCTTATCTCAGCCTAGAGATGTGCTAGGAGGCTCGATGAGGACACCTCATTTTGCTCAGAATTTGACGCTCTGTCGATACCATGTACTTGGGACGAAAAAGATTTCCAAAAGGCTCTTGAAGGTTTCTCAGAGTTCTGGTTTTTTGCAAAACCTCTCAGACACATTGCTAACGTATTCAACATTGCTTTTTACCTAGAAAATCATAATAGCAGTTCTCTAGGTGGAAATACCACTGAGTTATGGGCTCATCATCTGAAGGATTTTTCGAAAACTCGCACTTTTTCAGTCTTTTCTTAATTTCTCCTAAAAGCAAAGATGTTTTGAAAAACACGAAGCACACTTTTGTGGAGCAAGGCAAGGCGAATCTTCTGGCGTATGAACGAAGTCTCTATGGCTCTCATGGCAAAAAAGTAGATAGCATTGCGCGGTGAGAACCTCAAGGTTCGAGCGATCAGTGTTTGATCAGCTACAAGAGTTTAAGTCGTGAAGAAATCTCATTCAATGACAAGTGTCCAGATGTGCTTCGCGACGCTGAATCCGAAAATGGCATCGGTGAGATCGAAAAATGAAAAGATCAGGAAATAATCGGGATTTTTCGAGGTTTTTGACGCCTTCACAGTATTTTGAGGTTTTCTGCATGAAAACTTCGTCAAATCGAAAAAATTTTTAAAAAAATCCTTACTCTAACAAACTGAAATCAAAAATTTTAACGTTATATATAGAGAAAATATGATAAATCGAAAACGTACTAAAATCGCAGGAAAATAATCGATTATTTTTTAGCAAGCTTGCTCAGTTTTGGGCACTTATATTTCTGTCACAGATAATACTAAAAAAAAATTGTTTAGTTCAGTTTGGTAGAATAAACATTTTTCTACAAAATCAGACATTTAACAGCTCCGAGTGATTTTTTATAACTGATTCGAAACGACTTTGCTAAATGCCCTAGCATCGATTATTAATCGGTGCGTGCCTGAAATGGTTGTACTTCTCTATACCCTTTTAGGTTTCGTAATAAACTTATTTTTTTTAGAGAGTAGGCTACTTTGTCTAAGACTTTTTTATGATCCGATGAGAATCTGTATGATCTTACTGAGAATTATTATGAGATTTATTCATAATTTACTACGTATTTTTGAATACCTTATACAAGTGCTGAGCAGCCTTGAAGAAAATTATAGACCAATCACTAAAATTCAGTTGAATTTTGGCGTTATTTATATAGATAACCTATATAGATGAATGAACGGGAGCAAGTACTGGTAGAGTCTGGAAGAAAAATATCCATATACGCCTGAGCCATCAGACCGCTTTAACTGTCTCTGGTGCTTTGAGGGGCACATCACACGTGAAACTTCTTAGAGACTTAGGGTGGTTATCAATTAATGAGCTTATTTATGTTAGACGCATGTGTTTGTTTCATAAAATCATGCATAGTAAAACTGCTACTTATCTTACTCAACTTTTTCCTATGCCGGGACCCCAGGTTCACCAAACTCGAAGTTTCAGTCGAGGAGACATCTCCTTGGATTTAAGACGTCGGACACTGTTGGAGAAATCCTTTATTCGAGAGGGTATTCGTGCATGGAATCTTCTACCTAATGATATACGTTCAATACGTAAATTAACTGATTTCAAACTCAGATTAGCCTTGCAATATATTCCGTCCTGTCGTTTACCGTTAATGCGTGATCGGCGGTTGGAGATACATCATACGCGATGTAGAGTTGGTAATCCCCAACTAAATGACTATGTCTTTACTAGAGGTGGATAAGAAAAGTTACCGGCGTGTGCATCTAGCTTTAACAGAGAGACTACTAAACATTTTTGTCATAGACTGTGCTCTTTATGATAAGTCTCGTAACTTTATGTTTGAGCAACTGCGTATTTTCCTTAAAGATAATCACATTTTTTTTTTATAACAATAGCATTAGAGAAGTTGCTTCAATACTTTAAAAACCAGAGATTTTCGACAAAAGTTAAGGAGGTTGAAGAAAATACTTATATACAAACATACATAACAGTGAAGGAGAATTTTTGTGGTACCCGTATTGCGGAGCGTGGTTTGATATAAAATTATTAAAAATAAAATTTATTATATCAATTTTAGAATGTTTCGCATGTAGAGAGAGACGTTTTAAAAATCTGTTGGTTTTGCGCAAACCTGATAAGCGATACCAGTTCTTCTCTGAATTTTTTGCAGCTAAATAAGCAACCCATGTCAACTGATACTGGGCAGCTTCATGTGATGTTTCAAGGTGTTTCATAAATCTTAGCCAGAAACCGACAAGATAATCGCGTAATGTAAACTCCTGACATAGTATTTTTACAGTCATATCGTCCCAGTTATTCAAGTCAAAAACAATCCTAATACCTGAACAATAAACATGTTCAATGTATTCCTTTTGAGTATCCGTAAAGAAAAACCAAATCGAAAAAAACCAGATAAAATGGGGAAGAACAAAAGCATAAAACAATATGCGACAAATATGTAGAATTATGATGGGAATGTCTCTAAATAGGATTTTGAGAGCATTATATATATTTCGTATGATTTTTATTCTTATTGATATGTAAAGTCCTCAACCTAACTTGATCGTTATTTCTACTCCAAGATACCTGTATCTCTTAACAAAATTAATGATAACTTCTCGATATTTAACTATAGGATATGTTGGCGCAACGACATTGTGTACAAGTAGTGCTTTCGTTTTATCTATATTGACGGGAAGAATTTTTTCATTTGAGAATTTGGATAAGGATTCCATTGCTATTCTCGCTTGTTCCTGTGATTTAATTATATTTTGTGAGAAGCGTTTCTCTAACACTCCAAATAGGACTATCGCAAGATCATCAGCGAATAAATGAATCAAGGTACCCATAAAATATTTAGGTAAAAAATGAATATGTAATCTAAAAAGTGTAGCGGCCAGGACTAAACCTTGCGGTGCGCCGACAAAGATTTTTACAGTTCGAGAAATTGCCTCAGCAAAATGAATCGACATCGTTCTACCTCGTAACCATTGGTGAATCCATCGCAGAAGAGGAAGGGGGAAATTAAGTTCATTTAATGTTCTTACTAGAGCAGGATGCCACATTTTATCGAATGCTGACAAAAAATCCACAAAAAATTACTAGCGCTGGTCTATTACATGCAGACAGTGTTAGGCGTAAATCCTCAATTAATGACAAAATACGTGTTTGAAGTCTTCTTTCAGGGGTAAAGCCTGATTGTTCGTCTAAGTAAACTCCGTTTGCTTTACACCATTCTAAAAGTCTATTATGTATG
>CAJNOQ010000776.1:0-41330 GCA_905250885.1 Didymodactylos carnosus
GCTCAATTACTACTTCTCTATACACAGCTACTAACTATGTATTAGCTTTCCAGAAAGCCACGAAGACTGACTGGAGGAATTATACCGTCACAACATGGTTCGCTATCGGACGGATGATCCGAGACGGTAAGAAGGAAGGATACCCTGCCTTACGGCTACCGTAACCGGTATAGAGTACTGCCAAATGGCACTTTCATTAGCTTAATATCTTCTCTGTAGTTGACAAGCTTCTGAATCACACTCACTATAGTAACAGCATAGGAGACGATTTCAGAAGCTTGTCAATTGCAGAAAAAATATTGAGCTAATGAAACTGATATTCGGCAGCACTCTATACCGGTAATGGTAGTAGTAAGGCAGTGTATTGTTCCTTCTTACCGTCTCGGATCATCTGTCCGATAGTGAATTTACCACGTTGTGACGGTATAATTCCTCCAGTCAGCCTTTGTGGCTTTCTGGAAAGCTAATACATAGTTAGTAGCTGTGTATAGAGTACTCCAGTATACAAAAGAGAAAGGTGATGTAATATGGTGATCTCCATGCAGTGAACATCCAGGTTACAAAATTCATTATCAAACTTTTGATTGCCTATGGATGGACATCCAGATGAAACATGTCTATCACTGTAAGGTTGGAAATTGTTTATGGAAAATGCTCGGCGAATTTCAAAAAGTACCTATAGGAATTTCTCGAGGATTTACAAGATTACAGTGTAGTCCTGGAAGCAAGAGTTGATGTTTTCTTATAGAGCTTATATGTTGTCAATGACGTATTTCCGAGGTACCGTGCTTGAACCCCAGCACGATCAACTCATGTAATAACCTTGGGCAAGTTACTTATGTCTTGGTGTCTCGGATCACCCGTCCGATATAATAGCATACTCACTACATTGTGATGTACAATAAACTTCTCCGGCTAGCCGTCGTGACTTTCCGGTAAGCTAGTATGTGGTTAGTGAGTGTAATTTGAACAACAGCTCTAACCAGAAGGCTAGACTGACTCAGAGTGTTTTTGCCCAATTACTTGAGCTTCCCATACACATCACTAACCATGTGCTAGCTTTCCGGAAAGTCACGACGGCTAGCCGGAGAAGTTTATTGTACATCACAATGTAGTGGGTATGCTATTATATCGGACGGGTGATCCGAGGCACCAAGACATAAGTAACTTGCCCAAGGTTATTACATGACTTGATCGCGCTGAGGTTCAAGCACGGTACCTTTGAAATATGGTCATTGACAACATATAGGTTCTATAAGAAAACATCAACTCTTGTAAGATCTTCCAGGACTAGACATGTTTCACCTGGATGAATAACAAAGGTAGATAATGTAAGATTTTTTTATCCCTTGTTTACGGTAGATGACGCTGTATAAAGTAAGACGGGTAAAGTAATCACGGATTGCTATACCATCCTCAATTTTTGTTTTTTATTTCGAAAAAATTCGACAGATTGGTGTCAGAGTTAATTCAGAACTAAAGCGTCCGGATTTGTTGTTGAGAAGAGAATATTTTTGTTTGATTCATTTCTATAAAGTAATGAACAAGTTATCTCCGCTTTCAGTTTGGGATCCGCCCTTTATAACACCACTGACGGATCGTAAAACAGAACGTCTGGATACACGTACGGTTTTAAAACACGAAATCAGTCACGACACCGAGTCTTACAAAAAAACAGGTAGCGTCAGCTTTTTCTATCAGACTGCCGAAGGCTGGAACGCTTTACCAGAAACGGTTGTTGTCGCACGTACTCTAGGTCAGTTCAAAGCGACGCTGAAATATTAAATATCATCTGCAAATTTGAGGCGTTTTCTGAGGGTTTTTTTTTTGTTCTTGTTATTTTTTATTTCTGTACTCTATTCTATAAGACTGAATCTATAGATATAAGCGTGTATTCTCTCTCTCTTGTAGTGTTGTTACTCCAGGTGGCAGTGTGTATAAGTATGTTTTAATTTTTCTGCTTTCCTACAGCAGCTCTTTCTTTATAAAGTCAGCTTTGTTTGTAAATTAAAATCAAGTTCAAGTTCAAGTTCAAGTTCTTGAATTGAATAAGGGCCTCAATGATTGAATAATGGAGTCTAAAAATTAAAACGCATATATTAAAAGTTAAAAGAAAAATCAATCAACAATAAAAAAAATAATATTTTTCTTTGACGTTGTGTGTGATATATTTCTACTTACATTCATTATTTCTCTAAAGGGGCTTTTGCTTTCAAGTTCACGTCAATCGGAAATAAAGTAGGTATGCTTTTGGTAATAAAGAATACTGATTATGAATTATCTATTAAAAAGCTCACCTAATACGTTCCTTGTTAATTCATAGTCTGAATTCCTGTATTTTGACAAACGTCCGTAGGATTTCTTCGTGTTTATGGTCAATTATTTTGTTACTGTATTGTTTTTGCAAACCGTGTGCACTTGATGCCTCTTTTGATATTCTAACGAAGAAAAATCTCAAACTTCAATTTATATGAGTGTTTTTATATTTATTTTGTTTCAGCAAACAAGTATATATATTGAATGACTGATATTTAATATTGAAGAACACGACATTCGAATTGTTATTATTTATTTGTTGTTGCTTGTTGTACATGTTCATTGAAACTGGATATTCTTGTTCACCCTCATCCTCATTTAAGTGATAACAGTGTTACTGCAGCTGCTGCTTTAATGATGATGTCCCCAATGGCTCATGGTTGCGGGTTAAATTCACATAGTCCGGCTTCTGGTACGACGATATCCACTACATCTTCCTCATTAACAACAACAAATAACAGTACGAATGGTGGTGTTTTGATTGCTCCGTCATCGGATGCATGCATGGGTATTGTTCATTCATTGATGTGTCATCGACAAGGTGGAGAATCGGAAACATTTGCTAAACGAGCGATTGAAAGTCTTGTGAAAAAATTAAAAGATAAAAAAGATGAATTAGATGCACTCGTAACAGCAGTAACAACAAGCGGTGCTCACCCAACAAAATGTGTGACCATCCAACGAACACTCGATGGAAGATTACAAGTGAGGATAATACGTGATGTAATGTTAACCAGTATTTGACTTTGTTTTTATTTAACAGGTAGCCGGACGAAAAGGTTTTCCTCATGTAATTTATGCTCGTATTTGGCGCTGGCCTGATTTACACAAAAATGAATTGAAGCATCGAAAATTTTGCCAACTAGCATTCGATTTAAAACAAGAATATGTTTGTGTTAATCCTTATCATTACGACAGAGTCGTATCGCCCGGAATTGGTGAGTTATAGATAAATAACGGGAACAGTGCATACTTTGTAACAAGCTATAATAATATAATGTCCATTTTCGTGTAATGTTGGACAACGATTATTGTTTTATTTTGTTTGTCTAGATCTTGCTGGTCTACCACTCGTACCGCGGTTTCAGTTATCTGGTCATGGTCCCTCTCATAATGATCCGTCTTCATCAAATGATCGAGATCATTATTCAAATCAAGATAGTTTTCGTTACATAAAAGGTAAAAATTTTATGAAATTAATTATAACTCATTTCTATGTACATTTGTCTTAAGAATTCACAATAGATTTTGTAGATGAGCAGAGTTCTCCCCAACCTCACAGTGTTGTTCAACATCAACCATCGGATACAACGAGTCCAAGCCCACCACATCAATTTAATGGATCTAATATTCAACATTCATTTCCACCATCTCCTCTATTACAAGGTATAATCAAGTAATCTTTCTTTTCTAATCATTCGTAATTAACCCAAACTTATATTTTTTTAGTAACATCTGGCGGACCTGTTCCATCTTGGTCATCTACAACGTCTTCAATGAATGTAGCAGCAGTGGCTGCTGGTGCGGCAAATAATTTATGTAAGTTTATCTCTTGTGATAGTTCATTGAAACCCTATTGTACTCAGTGCGATCAAGTAACGCGAAACTTCTAGAATAAATAAATCTTGTCTTCATACAACAAATGCATCAGTTTTAACGCAGAATTGTTCTAGTCAGTAGAATTGGCTAGAATTCAACTGCTAGAATATGAAAAACCAAAAGGGATAACTTTTAATGATTTCAACTTCTAATGCACTGGGAAAAAATGAATTAGAAAAAATATTTTGACATATTTAATTTAGATCACTTCCAAATTATTGTTTCTAGTTATAGTTTTCACGAAAGGTTCTAGAAATCTGATATTCTTTCGCCTTAGCGTTTTGAGTTTTTGACTATGCCATTTTCTTAAATATACTCAAAGATGTTTTTTTCTGATATTTTCAATGGTAAGACCTTTCTAATTATGGAACGTTTCATTCCTATTTTACAATCGAAAGGGAGCTAAAAAATGCTCAAAGCTAAAAAAGAAAGCGGTTTTTACATCTTTAAAAGCATAGAAAAGTTGACAGTATTTAATTTTTTTTATCGAGATATTCCTACGAGTAGATGCGTTATAGGATCCCAAAATGTGATGTACTTATTTCTCCAGTTTTTCTTTTAGGGCAACAGCAACAGTGTCATCATCCATCTTTATCTGATTTAGTTCCAAATGCTTTATCTCGTCCACCACCGCCGTCAAATTTAACATTGTTAAATAGTTTGGGTGAATATTGGTGTAGTATATCGTATTATGAACGTGATATTCAAGTAGGCGAAACATTTAAAGTACCAGATAATTTTAAAGAAGTAACAGTTGATGGAGGCATGGATATGACGACAATCGGCGACCGAATGTGTCTTGGACCGTTATCAAATGTACATCGAACAGATGCAAGTGAAAAAGCACGGTAATTGAGACGAACTGATAAATATTCTTTTCTACCATTTTGCTTCTCATTTTTTTAGATTGCATATAGGAAAGGGTATTCGCTTAGATTGTCGAAGTGAAGGGGACGTTTGGATTCGTTGTAACAGTGAACAAGCCGTATTTTTACAAAGTTTCTATTTGGATCGCGAAGCTGGACGAGCACCTGGAGATGCTGTTCATAAAATATATCCTCAAGCATACATTAAGGTAAGAATAAATATTTTACTTTTGAATGGACTACTATTACGTTGAATATTTTGATTAGGTATTTGATCTTCGTCAGTGTCATACGCAAATGCAACAACAAGTACAGATGGCATTAGCAGATAGAAATGCAATGCCTGGTAGAATTCCATCACAAAGTATTGCACAACTGCTGTTGGTTTCATACTACACACAGTTTCTAATTCTCTTTTATTTTCCAGTTCCAGCACCAAACATTGGAGTTGATGACTTACGTCGTTTATGTGTACTTCGACTTAGTTTTGTCAAAGGCTGGGGTCCAGGTCGGTAAACTTTCAATTATTGTGTCTTCATTTTGCTTGAAAAATGTCTTTTATTTGTCTCACTGTAGATTATCCTCGTCAGGCAATAAAAGAAACTCCCTGTTGGATTGAAATTCAAATACATCGTGCGTTACAATTGTTAGATGATATGTTAAATTCAATGAATGTCACATTAAATCACAGTCTTGCCGCGGCAGCAGCTGGAAATGGTCCAGCTTCTTCTTCAGCAACGATACAAGATCAACATTATTCAATGGATTCGTGAGGCGAAGCGAGAGAGTTTATTTTTACTTGTTTTAATTTATTTTCGTCGTTTTTTGTTAATAAGCCTTTTAAAACAGATAGACGTGGCCATTTTTTCGTTGTACAAATAATTTTGCGTGTGTCTATGTCGCAATAATTCAGGGAACATTTTTTATCGTTGGAAATAGTTGTACTTTTTGTTTTCTACTCATCAAAAAAACGATTGTTCTTTTACGCTCAAAAATACATATTTTTTCTTATGTTTTTCTTTCTCCGTTCTTTAAGAATGGCTTTGTGTTACTTTAATTTGTTGACGTTGTTATTCTTCTTTTTCACGTGAGGCTAGTTTCTTTTTTTTCTTTGTACATAAACTAATTCTCTTCGCACTAAAATGACTTGAGAGCCACTATCTGTTAGAATGACTAAAGGTGGATAATTACAGTTCGAACTGTATGGCCGCCCTTGATCTCGATTAGGTCCAAAAATGAACATTTTTCATACAGGGGCTTTATCCCAACCACATATTTTACTGAACTACAAGATTTTCGGAGTGACACTTTTTAGATATTTCTGTTTTGAACTTTCAGCCACTTTTTTTTCTGTAAGGCATACTTATACACGTAAATTTAAGTAGTCAAATACGCTAGATAGGAGTAGCTGTATATACTGATATTTTTAGATATTTTAGTTGTAGAGGCATAGACTTACGGTTGAAAATGTGTCAAGAAAATACTTGACGTCAGCTGTACTCAAATGTTTCCATTATGTCTATGAAAAAGATAAAAATTGTATTACGTTTTAGCCTTGGCTGTATTCGAAAATTATACAATTGAAAACTCATAATCTTTTCGTAAAAAAGACGCTTATCTTTTATACTATTGCATCATATAATAGTAGTAAAACAACCTTGTCTTCGTAGACCAAGATTTATTTTTAAAAAGAAACTTACGCCAGTTTGAAGGGTTTTGAGAACTTTTGTAAATGCTTTTTTGTTGTTACTATTCATATATATGAAATTCGCTATAGTAGGACCGACCTACCATGCTTCTTTTGAATGAAAATATCTTGTTCTCATAAAATCCGCACATGTATCGATGTATAAAATAAATTTTCGAGTATAGTCAAGGCTAGAACGTGATACAAATTTTTATCTTTTTCATAGAGTTAGTGGAAACATTTGACTACAACTGACGTCAAGTATTTTCTTGACATATCTTTAATCATAAGTCTATATCTCTCCAATTGAAATATCTGGTAACTATCTAGAAATATCAATGTATACATTTGCTCAAATCTAATAATGATGTGATTTCATTGTTTATTATTTGTATTGTTGTTGTTCGTCTCTCGTTCTACTCCTTTACTCCTATTTCTACATATATCCAATGTTCATTTTTAATATTACAACATTGTAGACAAATAAATATGAAAACAAATTAATAAGAGTTTCTTTTTTTTTTCGTGTTCTGACGTTCGAAAAGAGAGAATGATTCTTGAAAGAATAGGAGGTCAGAGTTTCATTGATAGATATATTTGATACACACATATCTGACTTTGTTGTTGGTGAAGTTTGATAACATGTAAATCAAATTGTCATTCATAGACAATCTAAATCTAAATCCAAAATACATCATGCCTACAGAAGCATTTTAATCATTAGTTAATTGCGATTATCATATCATGTGAATTCATCCTTAGCAATAATGATCAGTTGCTACCAATAGTGATTGAGTAATATGCAAATGGTGACTTATGATTAACATATAAATTGAATGCCTACAGAAAAGAAACGAAAATTGTGACCGATAGTTATTGCTGTTTTGATGAAATATTTGACGAATAATTTTTTTTGACATATTTTAGAAATATTTGCTTTTCGACTTTTAATATATTATAAAGTGTTAATGTGTCCATCTTTTATACGTTAGAGCTGAATAAATGAGCCTGTCTCAGATTTTTAGAGATATCTATAGTCTGTTTTAATTTCGATTAATGTTTAACAACAATTCTACACAACATGTTTTCATCACGTTTAATTTCTATTGATCGTAATTTGGTGTTTTCTCTACAAAAACTCCAAACCTCTATACAGACTTATTAATCCAAATTATGATTAATAAGTCTGTATAGAAGTAATCAATGCCATCGCTTTATAACGTTCCAGATTTGCAAAAACAGATTAGAAATGGGTTTTTTTATTTAACTGGGATAGACTTTTCTTTTTTATTGTTACTGTTATACATGCGTCATACTATTCAAACAATGACAATACACCGATGCATCGGTAAAAGGGAAATGTATGGATAAGAAACCTAAACTTTGAAGAGGTTTGCTATCTTTAGTAAATATCTTTATAAATATTTATTGCAAAGTTTAGCCCAAAACTTTTACTGATATTGCGACTGGTATAAAAATATTCTAGTAAAGCAGGGAAGTATATCGTGAATTAAATACTGGTTGATTTTAATAAAATATAACTTTTAAAGATCCATGGTATCCTCACATCTTTGCAATATCAATAGAATTGCTCAGAAGAGAGACGATTCACTAACGCATTACCAATATTCATACTCTACATATTAAAAAGAAATGTGTCCTAAAATGGGCACTAAAAAATGTATGGGATGAATACATTCTCTAGTCATATTTGTAGATGCATTGGTAATGTCGTTCTACAGAACACATTTTTTGAAAAAATTACTTCATCGATTCATTAATTTTTTGTTACTTTTCATCTTCATATTGTGTGAAATTATTCCTTTGCCATAGTCTGCGATAGTTAGTGTATTAGCCTCAGTCACAGTTGCAGTCAAAGACTAGCTGACAACGAGAGTACTAATTCAACAAATCCTAGAACGCTTCTAATTTCAAGATACATAATGTACTCTCGAATAAAATACATTTTGACCAGAACACATTCAAGGGCACATGGTTTTACAGTGTATGTCACATGCATGCTGAGAGTTCTATATATTAATGTGATCGAGAAAGTCGAAGCATAGTTGATTTTAAATTTTAAATTATCTTTTGTTTCTAATTTGTCGATTATCTGATTACTGAGCTTAAAATCTTAACACATTCGCCGCCCCAGCATGTTTGATGTGGCTCATCGGTAGGTCACGTGATATGCATACCTGCAAGTTTCTATTTAACTGCTAAATATGTAAGGTAAATGATTTTCAAGTCGCGTACACGTCGCAGCGTGCAGCAGCCGGAGATGGAGCCAAAAACCAGCGATATTTTCAAGCTTTGAATTTTTTCTTCAAGCCTTTCCAGTTTGTAGAGGATGCTTCGAAGTAAATGTCCTGAAATTTTCTCAGCTTATTTACATTATCTGGCTGGGAAAAAGATTAATGACTTAAAAAAATGTTGTTAAGTTTATGAGCATGGGGCTATTATTAAAAAATTTCCTATCTATCCTCCATTCATCATAAAAACTTGGTTCTTGTCTGCATCGATAGAGAAATGTGTGGAGAATATTTAATACGAGAAAAGATGTAAAAAAAATTTTTCTTTCTTTCCTACTATTGACTAATTAGTACCAATTAACGTTAAATTAGCCTACTCTAATAGCTTAATGTTCCATATGTAAAATAACAGCTCAATGAAAAACTTCAAGCAATACCTCATCTGATGCAGAATTTCACGGGCTACCAGATAGGCTATCTTAGAAGTTTCAGAATTCATTTTTGAATGCTGAGTAGGTCTGGTTTCTTTCCCCACTAAAGAATTAATCAGCTGTCTTGCTGCGACTGAGTCTGTAGTAGTAAAATGAGAGACAGTAATTGAACGGAAAAAACAAGCTCATCCAAAATCTCTGACAGCTGAACGTGATATTTCTGAATATGGTGCAGAAGCTCATTAGAGATATCAGTTTTATATACTTGTTTTTTTTTGTGCGTTAATAGTAGTGAATTCAGTAACTTGCTATGTTTTTTAGAAACAAGGACTATGTTGAGATTTCCAGTGGAATAAAAACAGACTGAAAGGTATTGGACTGGCCATAAATGATTTGATACCTCTAACTCAGAGATCCATGAGAGTTTGAACGCGCCATTCATATGATGAACAGCTGAAATAAAGAAATTTTAAAGAACCCAGGTCGAACGATACAGTCCATATACGGACGGTCTACTGGACGCAGGAATACGGACCGTAACATCATTAAAATAGGGCCGTATACGGCCTTTCACAATATACGGCCTGTAAACGGTACCGTTTCTGGGCACAGTAATATGGGGTCGTATACTGTGAAAATACGGCCGTATACGACCCTATTTTAATGATGTTACGGTCCGTATTCCTGCGTCCAGCAGACGGTCCGTAACGGATATGCGTTTTGGTCGACCTGAGAAGCTACAATCGTCCCCCTAAAGCAGTGCCGTTGACTGTTTTCTGAGTAACTCTTAAACGCAAAACGCTAGAGACTTGCGGTTTTCACCATTTGATAGCCGAGACTTAACCGCAATTTTTCATAAGTAAAACATTTTTGAAATTATTTCTCAGATGTGGAAATAGCCCGTGAAATTCTATATCAGATGAGGTATTGCTTGAATTTTTTCGTTGAGTCGTTATTTTATTACCACCGGTGAATCACATCGCCGCGAATGTGTTAATAGCCATCTTACGTATATAATAAAGTGAAATGAATATGTTACTCTTTACATGTAACACATTTTATTAATAATTTAATACATTTTAAAAAGCATGACTAAACAAAATTGTTGAATCATTCTATTCAACTGTATAAATGTGTAATCTTTAATTTAACGTCATTCTTTAGTCTGAGTACATAATCATTTTAGATCTTGTTTAAAAAAGATTATTAAATTATAATGGCACACGGTATATCCGACGACGATTCAACAAAAAAAGAATTGATTGATGCACCCGATATATTGAATAAAAAATTGAGTCAACTAGCCCAATGGATTAAAACTAGTAAACATTTTATTATATTTACTGGAGCAGGAATATCAACCAGTACAGGAATTCCAGATTTTCGATCAGGGATAAATACCATATTACCAACAGGTCCTGGTGTCTGGGAATTGTAAGTTCATTTACAAAATCATATGGTGTTAATTTATCTCTAGATTTGTTTTATTTTGTGTACTTTTCAGACGTGATAAAGGTGTAACACGTTCAAAAAAGGCTAATGTGACTACGAGTACAAAAGCGATTCCATCTGTGACTCATATGGCTATTGTTGAATTAGCTCGTCAGGGTATTGTTAAATTTGTTATTTCTCAAAATATAGACGGATTACATCTTCGCTCAGGAATAAAATCAAGTATGTTAGCAGAATTACATGGAAACTCAAATTTGGAATATTGTCAGAAATGTAAAACAAAATATTTGAGAGATTATCGTACAAGAACAGCGAGTAAAGTACACAATCATAAAACCGGGCGAATATGTAAAAAATCAAATTGTAAGGGACCATTGTTGGACAGTATTATTAATTTTGGAGAACCATTACCAGAACGAGAATTAACTACAGCTTTTCAACATGCAGAAAAGGCTGATTTGTGTCTTGTACTGGGATCTTCATTACGCGTTACACCAGGTAATTAATGATAATTATAAATTTATTGTTTATAGGATTTTTACTTTTATCATTTAGCTGCCGATATTCCTGAGCGAGTAGCAACCAAAGGTCAAAAATTAGTTATCGGAAATCTACAATTGACTCCCATGGCATCAATAGCAAAGTTAAATACTCATGCTATGTGTGATGATATCATGAATGGTATTATGGATAAATTAGGTATACCCATACCACAATGGGAACTTCATCGTCGAATACGTATTGTTATTCAATCGAATCATATAACATTAAGCGGTTTAGATTTAGATCAAGAAAATATACCTTACAGTCTATTTACACAAGTGATGTTTTCTCTACGTTCTGGTACTAGTGAAGTATACAGTTCAAAATTTCTAAAAGAACCTATTTCACATCAAATAAATCCAATGTTGATCAAACAACCATCATCGATTTTATATGATTTGTATACGGAAATGCATTTTCAAGGACACTATAATGAACCACCTTATACATTGAAGTTACCTTTTGTAGATCAACAACAAGATATACATTTGTTTTATAATCCGAAAACAAGAATATGGAGATATCAGTAAAAATAATAGTAATTTTTATGTATATAGAGAAATTTATTTTTATTTATTTTATTTTTCTAATTTTTTTTCTTTTTTATACAAGAATCAAATAATCAAGTAAAATGATTGTTGGCAAGTTTGAGATTTTGTATGGTTACATGCAAAAATTGAAAATTTTTTTTGATATTAAATTCATTTTTAGCTTTTTCTCTTGTCAACTTTTACCGGTTTTTTTTCTCCGACTACTGTAAATACTCTGTCTCTGTTTCATTTCTATTCTCTTAAAAGAAGATTTTTTTCTCCTACATATTTATATATATATTTTTTCGAGGTTGTTGTATTCTCTTATTTATTTTTTTTTATTAAGAGTAATATTTATTCTTTCACGTTGCTTCCTCTCTTCTGATCAGCAATTTGTCTATATAAGTTGTAAACATCTGATGTCCTTATATTTTATTTCAAATGTACAACAGAAATGGCTCGTAAAGTGTATACTTATGAATGAAAATTCTTATCTCAGATACTGTATCTAATTAAGTTTTACCAAAATCTTCTTCTGTTGATAAACAACGACATGAAATGAACAGAATAGAATCGATTTTATTTAAATTAAATATTAATATATTAAAAAATTGGTCTTATTGATGATTTATAAGTGACATCACCACGCTTATTTACAATTATTACTACGATGTCGTATAAAGTTGTATTAGAATTGGCACAACATTTTATTATTTTAATAAATAAATCATTAAAATAGAATTATTATTCTCATTCATTTCTACAAGATAAATAAAAAAGTTATGTCGTATAAAAAGGTAACAAAATCACTTAAAAGCAGAAAAAAAACCTGTTTGCCTTTATTCTTTTAGAAATTGTCACCAATAGAATCACAGAAATTAAATAATTTATTTTTTTTTACCTTGAAGATGAAGCATTTAACGTAAAAAATTAGATTTTTTTTTTTGTTCGAATTGTGTTGTATGTTAGTAATTTTTCTGTTTCAAGCACAAAAGTGCACATCATCCCGGTCTTTTTCCAAACTTAACATGCATGAGATAGCGAAAATACGTCGACTCCATTATTGTATTAATTTTATAATAACTTTTCTCTTCTTTTTTTGAAGAATGTGTTGCACCAGATTGTATTAAGTGAATATTTTGAACATATTATTTCGTTTTTTTTCTTTTTTTGTTTTTGTTGAGTGTAAATCTATTCTAACATGAATTACCGTAGAAAATCTGGACAATTTATATAGTTTATTAAAATATTTATTCGCTCTTACCCTTCCTTGATACAGATTAAAGAATTAGTTGAATTTGATCCTGTTGTTTCAACTCAATTATCAACTCTCAACTTATTATTGAATCACTGGTATTTTTATAATATTAAGAGAATTTTGGATTTCTAAAAGTTTATTTAATATTTTCATTTAGCGATTTAAGTGCGACTCTTTCATGAGAAAAAATAACAAAAATGTATTTGGCGAGCTTTGTTATTTCTTTCTCCTTCTATTTTCTCTTGTTTTATAGTGTTCAAAATCAGATTTTTGCAAATGTTGTTTGTTACCCTAATTATAAGAGTTGAAAGAAACAACTTTTTCTTTTGTCATCAAATAGTTTTGTAGATTAAATTTTCTATTTTATTTTTGTTTTTATAGTGCAATCTCTTTATTGTCAGGTATTATATTGTGTAGTTATGTTATATATTTGTTTCGCTTGATATTTTTTTGTTTTCTTTTCGATCTTTCAAAATATTCTTGTATTTTTCTAATTAAAACAAGAAAGAAAAGTTAATAAAACATGACTCATTTTGTAATATCTTATAATGTTTTAACTAATAATACATCGTCACTCGGAAGAAATCTTTTTAAGATATTCTATGAAGAACTGACAAAAAATACTTAACCACATTGTATTCTTAATTAGTTTTTTTACTAAAAATCACATTTGAGTCTTGATCTGAAAATATACTCTTCATAGTTTTCGAAGGAGTCAAGTTTTTTTCCGTGTATTACTTAATATAACACATAATTATCAGCTGAAGTTGATATATCAAATATCAAATTTTTTTTTCTTGTTTCAGATAAGAGTTATGTTTGAGCGCGCGTTTCTTCATAGTAAACCGTGAATAATGAAATAAGAGAGTAAGCGTCATTTTAGTCTTTGTATAGTTTTAGTCAGTATAAATGGTCATTTTTATAATTTTTTTAGTAAAAAAATATGTTTTTTTTTTTCTTCGTTCCAGTACGCCTTTGCGATTGCCTCTAAAATAGAGTATATTTTGAAATGTTTTGAACCGCCAATGAGTGAATTTTTTAGTTTTACATGAAAATAGTCCTAAACGGATTATCTCCACTTAAATTTGTTTAGAATTTTTAATAAAAACAAATGATGCTATATGATTCAGCCTGGTCGTTTAACTATGATCAAGTCTGAAATTCTCAACAGCCATTTCCTAACATGTCGCGCCTACACTACATCACTAAAAGCGAAGAATCTCATCTGACTCTCATTTTTTATCGGACAATGTAGACCATTTACTCATGAAAAGAAATTATCATATTTGTCTTTAAATTTTCTCAGCTATGAATTAATTTTCAAAAATTTGAAAATTCCATTTCGGAAAAAAGATTTTCAAAACTTACTTTACTATGAAAATATGTCACTCAGTTTACAATCACTGTATTTTGAAATGAATAGTATTTTTCATTAAATGTAAGAAAAAAGGTGCAGCTGCGCGTTTATAATTATGTATCATCCTGTGTACAAATATTATGTATATTTAGCGTAAGGAACAGATTGCACTAAACAAAGACATTTATAGAGCTCGCACACGGAAGATTTATTATTTTTTCTAATGACCCTTGGCTCTTTTTCTTTCATACTTATGTTCTCTTTATTGTTGTGTTCTAGTCTTCGTTATTGGGAATTAAATAAACACAATAGAAAAGATAAATATATACGAATGGGTGCAAAGTCAGTTAAACCCGTGGAATTGAGCGCAGAGGATATTGAGTTTATATCGAGAAAATCAAAACTTGATCCTGAATCGGTCGAAGAATGGTATGAAAAATTGAAGGTTAGATAATATTGATTGATCAGTAGGCGAAGTTGTGAATTGTTACTAATCAATGTGTTTTGTGTTATAGGCAGCATGTCCAAAGGGTACAATTGAAAAAATTGATACAAAACGTTTTTTAAAAGCAATTGTACATGAAAAAGAGAAAGAAGAAACGATTGATAAATTAGCTGATGAAATTCATCGATCATTTGATACAAATCATGATGGAAAAGTAGGTATGTAGACAACGTGGATATTCATGTCTCTTTTTCCTTCGTATCTTCTAATGTATTTTTCACTATGTCCACACGGTAGCGTTGATTATTATTACAGCACTAACCAAAAATACATAATCCTAAAAAAACACTTATATCAATCCTATAACTCGCTATTTAGTGCATGTAAATATCTTACACAAGCATTTATGAAATTTGACATATTCCCGAAAATAATTCATAATTTCTTCAAAATTAGAAGATAATCAATAAACATTGACAAGTATTTGCCGAAATTAGCAAGTCAAGACTATGTTCCTGAGCTAAAATTATGAATAGTTTTCGGAAAGATGTAAAATTCCATAAATGATTTGATACCTCTAACTCAGAGATCCATGAGGGTTTGAACGCGCCATTCATATGATGAACAGCTGAAATAAAGAAATTTTAAAGAAGCTACAATCGTCCCCCTAAAGCAGTGCCGTTGACTGTTTTCTGAGTAACTCTTAAACGCAAAACGCTAGAGACTTGCGGTTTTCACCATTTGAAAGCCGAGACCTGACAGCAACTTTTCATAAGTAAAACGTTTTTCAAATTATTTCTCAGAAACCGGCGTTCTAAGGCTCTCTGGAAAACCATTTCATAACCCGAAAATTTACCACAGTCATATGTTAGTTTCTTTTTATGAGTGGATAGCCAAAAGTGTCCTCTTCAAAACGGAAACTAAGCGACCTTTCAATTATGTGTGGTTTAGGCGTGGCATCGGATTTTCTGGGAGCCCCCAGGATTAATATGTCTTTAGATATGGTAATCCCGAAATGAAAACATCGTTTATCGACCACGCTGAATCTTTTAGCAACGTTTGTTTCTCGAAAAAAATTCAAAGACCTAGTGAAAACCTATATTATATGAAATAACCCATTTTTCCCTATTTTCGTGTAAAACTAGAAAATTCCTAACTCATTCAAAATCAATCCATACTCCGTCAGAGTATTAACATATACTCTATTGTATCTATACCATACCATGGAGTTCAATAGAATTTTTGATTTCGAAAAGATTTTCTAGAAATCTTTCGAAGTAGTTTGATTTTTTTTCGAGACACAAACGTTGCTACGAGATTTAGCGTAGTCGACAGCTACAAAACAATAGTTAATTTTGTCAAAAGATGCGAGCCAAAACGAGAATAAAGAATATATTCTATATCTGTTGAGAATAGCAAGTGAGAAGTTTTAATACAGTGCATAGCTTATACTAGCCATGATTAAACGTTTCAAAAGTAGATTACCATAATTAACGTTAATCGCGATTAATAACAGTGGATGACATATACTACGGTCATACTCATAATCAAGTTAATCTATACGTGATTCGTAGTGTGACCACGATTCTAATCGCAATTAATTCGCTAATCGTGATTTACTTCATGTATGACTAAAAGATATTTAGCCTAATCCCAGCTAAGTATAGTGTGTTTTCTCTAATCATAAGTAAATATATGTATAATCATCAGATTGTAAGATTAAAATAGAGGTGATGGTATTCGACGCAGTTTCACATCTCGTTTCACGCCTCTTATTTACACAAGAATTTTTTTTGAACGCATTATTGTCACGTGACCGTCAAAAAAATAATTGAGTAAATTCTAACTCAATTCCCGTATTTATTTGTTGTTCTTAATCACGCTTAGCATGATTTTAATAACATTAAACAAGAAAGTGCTATTTATTATTAACAAACGATGTGGTCACACTACAAAATTATAATCATGATTAATTTCAATCACGATTAAGAATGTAGTGTGATCGCAGTGACAGTATTTGACTAGAAATATTTGAAAGTTATGCATAACAATGTGAATTTGAAATGAAATCACTATATTCCACCTTTGTGAATGCAACTCTAAGGATCAAGAAATCTTAAAATTTAATTATTACACAGTTTTTCCTCACTAATAAAAATTTCGAATATATAATTACATTTTCATCACCTTATTAATATTATGCTCATTTAGATTGGCGTGAATTTCTTATTGGCTTTGCGTTAACGTCAAGTGGTAGTTTGCAAGAACGATTGAAATATGTTTTTCGAACATATGATCATAATCATGATGGTGTGATTAACAAAAAAGAAATTGATAAAATGGTTAAGGTAAGTGTCTTGGGATCATATTTAACTTATCATTATGTACAAGAGTCTAGATGAGCGTAGAAGGATAGTTTTCATTAGACTTTTCTTACTCGTAAATTTAATTAGAATTAAACAAATTATTTATCTATCCCAAAAATTTTGACATCAGACAAATTCTTTTCTTAATCAAAAACTCTAAATGTAGAGAGGTGTTAGTGAAAAAAAATGTGTCTAAATGTGTGAGAGGTGTAGTATCACAGTGTTGTGATACTAGATACTGTAAATTTTCGAGAAATTTTGACTAATCGTATTATTTGATCATCTTTTTTTCTTTTTTTATTATTCGTGGTTGTTTAAACATCTATTAATTTCGATTATCTTTTAGGTTGCGACATCGTTACACGGAAAACATGATGAAAACACAGAAAGAATCGTTGAACAATTACGAATAGCATTAGAAAAATTAAATCAAGAAAAAGACGCGGATCACAAAGATCGTGTGACAGCAGACGAATTCATTCAAATATTACTTGACAATAAAGAAATATGTGATCTATTATCACCATTTAATGTTACGTAAAATTGCATTTAATCATTATTGAAAATCCACAGCATACACGAGCCTCTTGTACATGTATCTATCGTCTTCACACTCCACTTTTTAACTTTTCTTTTTTTGTACGTTATGATAAACCGAAGGATAATAGACACGTACTGTATGTCAGATGGATTGTTGACTTCCAAATTCATACCGATTCCTGCAGTTTGGTGATACCTACAGTCTGTAAATTTTATCATTATCTTTGTTGTCGGTCAATTTCATTTTCTGATTATGCATTTTTCTTTGTTGTTTGTCGTTGCATTGTTTTACATCTTTTGATTGCACTATTTATGACTAATATATGTACATGAGTAATTCAGGCATGGTTTTTGTATTCTTTATATAAAAACATGAGCTCAAAAATAAGTGATCATCCTGTTATATGTCAGGATCTTTCTGACGTTTCATTATTATACTCTCATAGTAGATATCGATTAGTAGGAGAAAAATCGTAGGAGATTTAAAAATGGAACGTCTAATCTTCTCTACTGGTTTCATCTAATAGTTAAAATCAAGCTGAAATCAGATAATTATAGATTATCTAATCAAAACGGTAAAAACCATGTCGGAATCACGTGTGTGTATATATCGTCGTATGTAAAAATTACCCTTTTTAATACAAAAAAACCATAAAGATGCTGAAATTCACCTAGCCTATTTCAAAAACACAAAGAGAACCTCCTCCGAAGCAGACACAGCCGGTAAAAATATTATTTAAAGAAGCTTTTTGAAAGTGAATATCTTTTTCACTTATTTTCGATTCCTATAAAAAAAAATTCGACCAAAAATCAATCAATATGTAATGAGCCAGCTCGATTTGTTGGAAAATAAAAAAGTTTAGATTAAATTTCGACCAGCATGACTTAAAAAGCATAAAGTTTTCTCTACCATGAATTGCGAAATTATTCTCAACAATATGATCGCTCAGTACACATCATTCTGTTTTATCGTATTTTTTGAAAATATTCTGTTTTTGGGATTCTAACTGAATTATAACGAAATTGTGATTCATGTTGCAGACAATATGTATAATATGATATGTAACGCTTCGTTTGTGATTGAAAGAATTTTATGTGAATCGAAAATATTTGAGAAGGTCCGGCTTTTGAAAAACACAATCGAACACATTGAGAAAATCGATTTAAAAACAAAATATAATTTATATTGTTCAAGTTTAACTAATAGGAACTTATACTGTTCTTCATGCTTATTCTTTTGATATATTAAAAAAGTGATTGTTTTAATTTGATTTTAAATGATACTGTTTTTCAAAATTTTATGATGCATTTTTTAAAACGAAATTATTAACGTGAAAAAGTCAAAAGTTTTTTCATCAGATAGCCAAGATCTTGCTCTTTCGAATGTACAATGGAGCAGAGGGCTCACTAAAATCTTATTCATTGTGGCAATTAGAATTGAAAAGCAATCGTTTAAGAAAGTTTTTTTTCGTCCAATCATTTTTCTAAGTTCTTTTCGAAAACTATGCAGATGGTTGATTATAAAGATCGATAATCTTATATGACATCCCTATCTCATCACGACAGATAGTTGTAGAAACACTCGAAAAATGTCTCGTTGTTCAATTTATTGTATTTAATAAAATATAAAAAACATGGTAGGAAAATTGGCAAAAAGAAAGGCTTTTTTCGATTTTCATAAAAAATTTAATATGAATAGAGCACATTCAGTCACATACACAGGTGAAGAGTCCAGCTACGTTCGTATCTCACTTGATCATTCATTCATTTTGCCATATAGCGGTCGGTGGTTTCTGAATGGACTAGAATAATCTTGTGATTAACTACAAGTTTTGAAATATCTCTTTAACCATGACGTTTCATTTTGAAGACATTCGTTGTTCCTATCTGATGTCAAAAGTCACTATGCTCTGAGATGTGTATCAGTACCATCTATATTATTCTGAATTATTATTATTAATTAAAAAATATTTTGTGTACTAAAGTTTCATGTTTCAAACTTTTGACTAATGATTCTTGTACATCTCGATAAGAACTATCGAATGAAACTATTTTCAAGTTTATTAGTTCTGCTGACTGAAAAAAACGCGCGTTTTTAAGTTCAGAATGTTAGTTTAAAATGCTCGTTAAGTCTGATGTATTGAATATGTGATAATTTTGATGATATATAATTGGATAAAGCTCATTTCAGCAAAAATTTGCCACTTGTTATCGAGCGACATCGATTTTTAAAACGGTTATAATTCTTAAACGAAACGTTTGCTTGAGATGGCGTTTGAAGGTTATTCCTATCTGCACTAGGATAAACATACTGCGTGAATTTTATCAAAATTTATGATAGCTGTTGGGCATCGATCTGATGTGAACGCCCGTTTTTCCTCATTTTTCTCCTACGATAGAGAGTCATCATCTTATTACACATAGTCTGATATTAAGATGAGTAAACAGATAAACTGAAGAAATAGTAAAGCAATAAGAAGAAATTTGATGAATGTTGAGTGAGTATTGAATGGATATCTGCATAACATATCCAATGCTCATTAAAAAGGATATAGATCTTTCTCCATTTAATTTGCATATGCTTAGACTTTCCTGCATGTTTCAAGGAGAAGATAAAACTATATTTTTTTGAAATTAAGTTTACTTTCAAAAAATAAACCATAAAGGAAAAACTCTTTATGTTTTAACATAATGACTAATCTGATAAATACAATATACTATCTTACCCACACGTCTATACATGACATACAGATAAAAATATGAATAACAGAAAAAGAAATAGACACAAAAAAATGATTGTGCTCACTCAGTGTTTAATGCTATTACTCATCGAAATTTCAAGATAAATAAACCAATAACATACAGAATGCGTCAGCATTGCTGATTTTCTATTCGGTTTAATGAAATAGCCGTAGTTCTTGTTTTCCATCATATACTCGGTCAACCTAATCTCAGTTTTGAAATTTATAACATACCCAACTATGTGGATTGAGATTTTCTTTTTAATTTTCTGTGCGAATCGTTGAACAATTGTAACATAAAAGTGTTTCATTTAGTGGATAACACAAATTTTCAGCATTATCACTCAATTGACAATCACAATCCTTTTTGTCATAACAAAACGTACGGTAAATATACAGAGTGAAAATGACAAACATTCACATGCTAAAAAGTTCTTACTTCACATTTATAGCAGCTGACATGATAATTTTTATTCATTGCAACAATTCGAACTGTTTCATCAAAACCCTGGAGACAAAAAAAGGTTGACTTATATATATAATTTCATAGATTTTCTGTCTACATACATCTTCAGGACATATTTGATAGCCACATTTAGCACATCGTGGAGCATATGTACTAAAAATAACAATAATAATAATATTTATGTTTATTTATAAGTAGTAATATTTATAAAAATTTACAAAAAAATTCATGTATTTGAAGAGCGATCACTAACTCATCTTGTTATTTTTTCTGAAGTGCGATATGTATCCTTAAATCGAATCAAAATATCAACGAGTACCAAAACGTTTTTGTGAGAGATGGATAAGAGACCGAATAATATCCTGATGATCAGTAATGAAAAATAGGATACAATATAGAAATATTGAAAAGATCACATAGTGACTTACTTGTGATAGTCATACAGGCAAAATATACGATATTCATTATCAATGGTGAATGGTACGCCATCTAAACATTCATTACATACATAACATCGAAAACATCCGGGATGATACGTATTTCCCATTGCTTGTAGTACCTAGACAAGAAAACACTCAACATTTCATGTTTTTATAGTTGGTTTACACAGCACATACAGTATCCATAATGAGATGATCACATGCAACACATTTCTCGATAGTTTGTTGAAAAGCACTAAACTAAAATAGAGAATGAGAGAATTTAGCATACAATAGTTATGTAAAGTCTTTCAATACCAGATAGTCTTCTTCACAATATACTTGATCGGCAACATTGTAAAATGCTTTGCCGCAAAGTGTCCTTCTGCACAGAACACATTTAAAACAATTCTTATGGTAAAGATTGCCCATTGCTTGGCATCCTTCATGAGCATTCGTCACAGAATGTTCACATTTTGTACATTGACCTTGAATAAAAACAGAAATAAATGTGATAAATAATTATTAGCCTTATTTGTTTGTTCATATGTTTGTTGAATACTATTTTCCTATTTAACATTACAAAAAATATTTTGACAGAATTTTTTACCGTAATATTCTCCAACCGTTGCTTCACTTTCTAATTCTTTTTCTAATGCTAATGTTAATGCAGCTAATTTTCGTTCAACATCAATTGGTACATTATTATTTACTCGTTTAGATGAAACAAGTGTAAATGGTAGCTGGACTTTGTTTGTTGATTCCGTATTACTATTATTAGATATGATTGTATTGGGTGATAACTGAAAGTTTGGTAATGAAAATATTCCTGTCGTCGGTATTCGTGGTGGTATAGGTGGCTGTTCATTGTGAGATGCATGAATTGTTATGTGAGGCGAATTTAAACGATGAAAAGATTGTTTTTCTTTATTTGTGTCACCATTTAGTGCAAAATTAACATAGGGTTTTGGTAATGAATTATTAACACGAAATCGAGGTATAGATTGTTGTTGCGGTTGATTTATGTATAATGTACTCGAATTCATGAACGTAGCATTTGACGGAGATTGTTCACGATAAAATGGCGACGAATTACTCATATTTTTAGTTGTAGATTGTGTGCTATTTGTATTAAGAGTATTTATATTCGTTGTTTGTATAATTGGTGATCTCGCACAAAATTCTTGTTCACAATTCAATTCATTGTTACTGGAGAGTTCATTTAGTGATTCGTATGATGGATTATCAAATGCGTCCGTTGCTGTCGTATGAGTATCGTTTGAATTCGGATTTGTCAGTCCAATTGCTGTTGCTACACTCTCATTTGGTGGTTCACATTGTTTTTTGTTCAATTTATCTGTTTTAGTTGTTATTTTAGCATTCGACGTAGAATGAGCAGACCCCAGATTGCGAAAAGAGAAGAAAATTCTTTTTAATTCAATAGTCTATGTACGGTACGGTACGTTAAATGTTATAATAGAAAATATCGACATAATAAGTAATGTTTGTGTATCCTCGATGGAATGTCAACAAATGAGTAAGAAAAAAATTATATCGTATGGAATAGCATAGACCTTGTTGTAACAGAAAGAACAAGGATAGAAAAAGTTTTTTCCTTCTCTTTGCATGACCAAAAACCATCATATGCGCATTTTCTCTACTACTACTACTACTACTGTACATCGGTCTATTGCTCGTTTTCTAATAATCTCTCTTGCTTTCTAATATGGGAAAAGAGCCTGGATAATATGTTAGATAGATATACATAGAACAAAGTTAATTTTTTGTCAATCTACATTGTACGTGTATCTGTCTACTTCTCTTATAAACGAGTACATAATAAATAATATATATGAAAAAACATCAAAAGTAATTATTCAACTACTAAATATATATCATTTATAAAAACAAAAACAAAAAAAAACTAAGATTTTCCTTCTTTTCTTTGAAAGAAGAAAGTTTTTATTTAGTGTATTAAAGCTAACTTTCAAGAAGAAAAGCGATTATAACGTCTTTCTACTTGTTAAACTAGCGTTGACAAAATAGGTCATTTTTTGCAAATACACACTTGTCAACATCTTAATTTAAACGTTTCACTGTAAACAATGTTATTTGTAATAATCAATGAGAATCCACATGACCATTAGATGTTGCCTTTCCAGCAGAAAAGAGGCGTTTATATCACTCTGCAAGAAATCACGTTTCACTAAAGCGACTACGTGATAGCTATTTGGTAGTAAAAAAGATTCTCAGTCACGTAGACTATCAAAAATCCACACAGTGATGGTCTGTCGAGATAATGGGGATAAAGCTAGTGAAAAACTAGTGTTAATTTGTCAAAGATAGAATATATGCGTACATGAAACATGTCTTATTCTACATTCTCTCTCTTGGACTAGTATTGAGGCACTGTACACGTTTAGAGATTTAAAGATCGATCTTGGGTCAGGACAGATTTAGGTAACAAAATGCGTGGAGCAGGACAAGATGGAGACATAGGACTTCTTTCAAGGTAACTTGAAAGGTTATTAAAACATCAACGAGAATCTTTAAGTAGTGAAACTGTCGACGATATTCTACAATCGGTCTAAAAAGTATCCCTACGATGGAAAAAGAATTTCTCTGTATCAAATATCTCTGCGATGGAAGGTCGTAGCGAGATCGGATTTTTACCATTAGACAGGTCTATGTGTCGACTGTCTGATATTAATATATCACATTTAATCTACTGGCCTCACGGTTTCCTATCAAGATTTTCAAAACTGATTGATTTTTAGACAAAATAGCTACTCGTACGACCGTCTTTTCTCTGTTTCCTTTATGTCATGGCACAACTCAGCGAGTTTAATGGAGTGATACATCATTTTTTTCTTTGTCAGAAGAAAACATTTTTTCGTTTCTATCAGATTTTATTTGGAATTCTTCTACACGTGTATAAATAGTTTTTCATGATAATGTTATAGATTTAGCTTGTCTTTTTATAGTAAGCAAATCTTCCATTGTATATCAGATGAATAATTCTAATAAAATGGTAGGCACCAACAACTCACGAATGGAGTCTTCAAATACGACAGTTGGTTATTAATCAAGAAAAGAATGATGAGTCACTCCACAAAGACAGCGTTGAAAGTAGTTCGACATCTCATCTTGAAGAGAATTCCGTGCTCTTTAAGTCATAATTATCAAAAAAAATCCAAGTTCCTTTAAGTAGATTAGAAATTTAGAATTTCTCAAAGTAGATGAAAAGTAGTCGCTTGTAAAAAGCTGTAAAAAAATGCCTTCCGATCATATTTGAGAAAATCAACTAAAAAGTTTCATAAAAGTTAGCACTTTTAGGTTTGAGTAAAAACACCTTGTAGCGTGTTTTATTCTCATTCTTTCGGTCTATTCGCAGTTATAGTTTGTAATTTTTTTTTTAAATAAAAAATTTTGAGTTTTCTAAAAACAAATTCAAAATGTTATACTACGTTTTTCAAATTTAATTTTTCTCAAAGAAAATGTGACCATTTTTGGAAAGTGTTTTCTTCATCAGAAAGCCGAGATTCTGCTCTTTCAAATAGACTACTTGAAAGCTCGCTGAGTTGTGCCATGACGTAAAGGAAACAGAGATAAGACGATCGTACGGGTAGTTATTTCGTCTAAAAATCAATCGGTTCTCGTGGTATCATAGGGATACTTTTTAGACCGATTGTATTTCAGATACGAGATAAAATTTTTATACATGTGTTTGTGTTAGAAATGAATAAATGACATTTCTTAGTGAGAGTCACAGATAATTCAAAAATTTCATAGGGCATGTCACAGGCGCCGTAGTTAAAGGATAGGATAATTTTCAATTGTGTTTAGCAAAAAAGGTCATATACATTCTGTCGTATTAATTCCAGTGAAGAACGTAACTATAGTATACGAACAGAAAACAGAAAGACTCTCTGTAACGGTTATCATTTTTGACTTTGTAACGGTTATCATTTTTGTTGAGTGCCACTCAGAAGAAAAAGTAAACAAATATCCACAAGAAGCTGATATATGAAGAAAACATGAGAGTGTGTTTGTCACATGTTAGTCATAAAATGCTGTACACTTTTTTTCTGCTGTTACTTAAGAGGGGATTCATAGACGAATCTTAGAAGGCGTCAGAAGGCCTTCACATTAAAAAGATTTGTTTTTTTCTTCTATAAACATGCTCATCGTATTCTCCATTATCAGAAATCTATAAATCCAAAATTTTAGCCTTTAGAACTTTTTACTTTCGGAGATATGAATTTTTTAACTTTTAAATTATGCTTTCATTTTTTATAGAAATGAGGATTTCTCACAAACCTTCCAAGGATTTTTCGGATTTTGAAGTTCTATTAAGCATCAGAAATCACTAAATGAGAAATTCAAAAAGCGAACTCTGTCAATTCGTAACCAACCATAGGTGTTTAGTACAAATCAGAAAAGCCCGAGCTCTCTATCAGTTACCTAGAATGAGAATTCTTGCACTTGGGAGACGCCTATTTTTGGCATCTGTTGTGGCGCCCTCTCACGAACGGTTGCAAGTGGCTCCAGAAAAAAAATTTCGTTAACACATTTTGACATCAACAATTTTGGTCAACATTCTCTGAAAATTTGGTTCAAATATCTGGTCTGAGATAGGTTTCTAATCCGGTCGACGGTAAGTGAAAGATGTAAGCGAGTTTTCGTAAAAATGACATATCTTAGTATTTTAGATATTTCGATGTCAAATTTTGTCTGTTCTTTTCGAGCTATATCTTATTCGAAAGAGCACAAATGAGGTAGTTTTTGGCTTTTCAAACTTAAAACCATATTTTTAAAATTTCAAAAAAGAAATTTTTCAAGTAAAGATTAATTTTCTCAGTCAGATTTCATAAAGTCAAGTATCTCTTTATGGCATCTTATAGAGCAAACATTTTTCTACAAAATGAGCTATAAACACTTTTTTCTAGAACATGCGGAACATGGTCATAAATCGATGACAAATAGCGTCTCCATAAGAACGATTTTATCACATTTTTTTGATAACTTTATTTTTTTACTAAAAAGCTACTTTTGTATGCAAATTCAAGGTCCTTCGAAGATTCAAATTCAAGGTCACTGATCACAACAAGCATGTTTTTAAACGTGTCTCGTACATATTGGAGTTAATCGGTAACGTCTTCCATATTTCCAATCCACGAAAATTGTACTCGTTGTTTAATGATTCATTTAGGATCTACTGTACATATGTATTTTTGTTCAGAATGAAACTTAGATACAAAAACAGAAAGCCAGAAAATGGTCAATCTATAATAAACATTTATACTACAGTGTAAAAGTACAGGGGGTAAACAGAGTGAATAAAAGAAAAAAGAATTTTTGATATATAAACAAAGAGTCAGTTATGTGTAATAAAAGAGGGTTATTCTTTGGAGAATGTATCAGACTTTACATCGAATTTCTGTTGATCGTATGGTACTTCCAAGACTAGTTAAACAATTATTCTAGTTTTTCTCAACTTTAAGATCAATTTTCTCAGAGATAAAGCATCAAGTCTTGAAAGTCGATGTAAAATCTTGTACACTTCCAAAATAACTATCCAGCAGGCCAAATACCCATAATAAAATAGCTCTATAGTGAGCTACAGTACAAATAACAGCAGTTAGCGTGGAATGTTCGAACAGTGCTGGTTGAAACTCAGTCCAGTAATTTGTCTCTCATCCGCATATTTGAAACGTGTCTCGGCTCCAAAAATGCTCACCTGTACAGGAACTTCTTACTCAAAAATGATATACGTTAAAGAACAGGAGCCAGGTCATTGATTATGATGGTCTTATACAGCGAATTACGACCGTGTGCTGTAACATAACATGCCGTAACTTGACCGTAATCCTATGCTCCGTAACACAGCCGTAAACAATCTTTTACAAGACCGTTTATGGCCATAATATGCTAGTTTACGGCGTCAGTATTACGGAGCATAGGATTTTGGAGTCGTAAATCAATTTTACGGTCGTGTTGAATCACCTGGGAAGTTCCATTACGTTGCTTATGTACACTATGAATTTTTCCATGGCTCTATAACCTAAACAAGGTTTTTATGACGTTTACTTTGATCTAAACGACCATCGCGAACTTAGGGTTAGTCAGCAACGTTCGAATAATCCAACAGTAAAAATATCATTTCATATTCATTTCAAAATATCATTTACACAAAAAGGCGGAACACTTGAACAGCATATATCATGAAGTTATTGGAAAAGCACTATTATAAATTGTATCAGACGAAAGAGTAATATTCTATTAAACTTTGACTTTTACATAAGTTACGCATACTATGCAAGCAGCACACCGTATCTATTCACGCTCAAGATCTTTCAGTACTAACATTCATCATCTTTGATCCATCTGAGACTAATAAATAAATGTATCTTATTGCCTCGTATTCGCGGCTTGTTCTTTTTTCGCCCTACAGTGGAATTCTAAAGGGAGAATGAAACTGAACAGCTTGCATGTACATTCTTTTTCTCTTTTCGTTCCATTCCACTGTATGAATGTGTGAAAAAAATCTTTTTTTCATGCCTATATGTGGAATTTACATACAATACACACAACTCTCTCTAAAATATATATCCAACTGTGTTTAAATCATTCTAAGTTCAAGTGATCAAAAGTAAGCGAGAAAGAGAGAGATTTTAATCCGACAATATAACAACGCATTCCACACATTCCATTCCTTCTTCGTGTCTACGCACATATAGTTTATAAAACTATTAAAATTTTAATCGTTAAGATAATTGCACAATCAAATTTTGAAAATAAACAAACGATCTTTGTGAATAACGTATTTTTTTCTTGCTTGTTCTCTCTTATCAGTTGCGGTTAGAGTGGAGCAAAGACAAAAAATACAGCATAGGTATGGTATGTCCGTGTTGCAGATCAATCAAACATATCGCAGAAAAAAAGAAAAAAATTTTATTTCTTTTTTTTACAACTGAATCATATTTTTCTTTTTATTAAATATCTCTGTACGAGCGCCCACCGAGAGAAAAGAGAGCGATTAGTCAATAGACGTTTTTTAACAGGTAAAACAGAGAATATCATGAACTCTTTGACTCATCAAGAAAGAACTATGTGTTGTGTTTATCTAATTATTCTAGCTAAGTAGTTATGTAAATCAGTGAAGGAAAAAAGGTCAAACGAATCTGACTGTTCTTTTTTTGTAGGTCAGAAGCCTTCGTTCTATAGAGAGAATGAAATTGTTACTCACAATAACAAAATATCAGTCAGCTTTTCAAAATGAATTTATTTGTGAACAATCAGATTATTTCCAGTCATCTTTATCCAGGAATAACATATTAACTGCTTTAACAATAACTAACACATTTATTGTTTTTCTTCTCAGATAATTATGGCTGATCATTCACGAATATCAGCATTTGGAATCCCAAATAGCTCGTCTCATGAACAAACCCTTTATTCAAACCAAACAATACCAGCGAAACAACATACCTATTATTCTCCAGTTCCCTTGTCTTCGTCACCGATACCTAATGGCAATGTAAAACCTGATTCAACTAGTGCCTTATGGGAAACAAGTTCAATTAATCGATGTCGTTCATTTGCACAACCCTCTCCGCCTACAAATCTCTCACCACGTCCGTCTCATCCACCGCCAACTTATGAAGAATCAATTACAAATAAGCCTCTTAATCACCACAACTCAAAATCGTCCATCCATTCCCCATCAGCATCATCATTACGTGGTAAGTATAATGCTATATCAAAAATTTCATATTACTCATAAAAAGCGAGATACCGGTACTTAGCAACTCTGTCTATCTGTTTGTTTACAAGTCTGTATGATAGTGTTCTATTTTTAGGAAACTATTTCAGTCCTCATAGCCCATTGGCTCATATATCCCATAGTTTACCAACGACACCAAATCAAGAATCAAGAGATTATTTAACGGCGTCCGTGATAAATAATAATCATCATCGTAGCTCAGATACAAAACCTCCACCACCTGTTCGCATGCCACGCTCAAATAATTATGCTCGTATTCAAACACGTCCTATTCAATCGTATTACGCTCAGCAACATCAACCAGAAACGACGACTACCTATCTGAATACGAGTACTCTCTACATTTCTCAACCTCAAACACAAGCTCCTGCTCCACCACCACCACCTCCACGTTATCCAACAACAAAACCAAGCACAAATCCGTTTGATCCACCAGTTATTCCTCCACGAACAACAAACAATTGTTCAACAGTTACCATTCCAAACTTTAACTGTTCATCAAAACCTGTTCAACATCAAACTGTTTATCGTTCACCAATTATTGCTCAAGCACGTCCAACATCATACGGTTTAATGTCAAAACAAAAACATGGTCCAACAACAATTGAACAAAAATTAGCTACATTATCTTTGGTCAATGATAAAGAAAATGAAAATGGAACGACTATCGGAGAATACTACGGTATGGATTTCTGATTTGAAAAACTCATTCAATAATTAGAATATATTGGGTCAATGAAAAAATAAAAACAATAAATCGTGCTCTATTTAGGAGAATGTCGAAAATGTGGTCAATCTATTACGATTGTCGATGATGCATGTGAAATAATGGGAAATGTTTATCATAGTGGATGTTGTGTGTGTGTTCTTTGTGGAAGAACGCTGAGAAATAAAAAGTTTTTGTGTGTCAAAGATCAGTTGTATTGCGAAGAAGACTTTTTGGTAAATTACTAGTAATTATATTGCTTTAGTAATTCGAGGTATCCGTTATTTCTATCTTCATTTTTAGTACACTGGCTACCATCAAACCCTTGAACACTGTGTTGTTTGTCAACATATGATCACTGATACTGTAAGCTGTAATTCATACTTAACTTCAGTTATGTATTAATATATTTTGACCTTATTTCTAGATATTACAAGCAATGGGAAAATCTTATCATCCCGGATGTTTTCGATGTTGTGTGTGTTTGACATGTTTAGATGATGTACCATTTATTGTTGACACAAAAAATAAAATATTTTGTCTGCATGATTATCATAAGTAAGTTTAATCGGTTAAAATAATAATTCTTAGCAACTATCTCCTCTTTTTTAGTACTTATGCTCCAAGGTGTGCAAAATGCAAATGTCCCATTTGTCCAGAGGAAGTAAGATATAAATCACTTTTTAGTTATTTGCTTCTTTGTCAATGATTTTTTAATGTTTTTTCCATTTCTAATAGGGTTCAAATGAAACAGTTCGAATTGTGTCAATGGATCAAAACTTTCATATTGAATGTTATCGTTGTGAAGTATGTATGCCAATCTAATCGATTATTTATCTAATTTAACAACCGATTTTTTAGGATTGCGGTCAATTGTTAAATGATGAATATGATAAACGTTGTTATCCGCTAAATTCGACATTGTTATGTTATAATTGTCACGTAAGACGTCGTGCATTATAAGTTTATTTTGTATCTTTTTATATCTACTTTAGTTGCTATCATGTCAGATCAACTTTATTAATACTTTTTGTTTTTGGTATTGTTTTCTAAGAAAGATGTGTGTACCATTATTTTGTTACAAATTTTTGTTTTTGTTGTTTATATCCAATCATTTTGCTATTAATATACGAAGGTGTTATGAATGCAAAGAGAATATTTCGATTAGATATTGCTTACTTTTGTTCTTGAATTATTTGCATATCTAAGAGAGATTGTTGAATATTATTGTGTGTCTCATTTTTACTTAAAGTATTGTTTTTGTTTAAGTAATGTTCTATGTAAACAAAAAATATCATCACGGACTCATGATCGTCATCATATCATAATCTTCAGCTTCAGATAGTGATCATGAATCATGAAAATTATTAATAAAAATACTCGCTGAACGACGGCTAGTTCTCTAAATGAGTCTAACTACTTGATCAAGCCTCATGATAATCAGATTTTCACATCTGATTCATGCTGAATAAAACTCTAGAAACATTTCTTGCCACTGCCACTAATTCCAGTACATGGAAGGGCCAATCAGGACGAAATTTTCAGAGAATGTAACTCCGGTCGAAGTCTAGTTTTGATGAATTTTCAAGACTGTATATTGACAGAGTCAGATTTTCGTTATTTGTTCTGCGACAATATAACTGAAAACTCAACTATAAACCTATTTAGAAATCTTCCTTTACCTACAGAAATAGATCAGAGTTCAAAAACCGAGCTTTGTCTTACTCTAGATACGATTTAAAGCTAGCCTAAGTTATTCAATATTTATCTTGACACATATTTTTAGAGATTTGCGAAAATGCTGCATATGAGAGAACGATTCGGAGAAAAATGTGGAAAATGCTTTTTTTCCGAAAAAGCTATATTTGTTAAGAGTTTTGACCTGAAAATAATTTGTATGTGTATTCCTATAAAACTCCGAGCATGTGGGATTCGATTGACCTGTTAATTTATTGCATGATTATATCTGATGGGGTTCTGCAGTTACAATCTGTCTCTAATATACTGCTGATCGCTCAAATTTTGGCGAAAACTGACTTCGCTGAGAATCACAGAATATGTGGATAGTTGCGTACATGAACCATATGTATGTTTGCTTGTTTAGACATGGTTTTGCTTTTGCCTTTTTTCTGGCGTTAAAATAGGACCACATTGTGAACAAGCCATCGTCTTCATCAACAGTAGAAGTAGTATAAATAGGACAGATAATACAAGAAATCAAAATGGTATTGAACATGAGTTTGGTGATGCAATGATTATTCTGTTCATTAAATTCTTTTCAGAAAAAAAGAATATCTCGNTACATGAACCATATGTATGTTTGCTTGTTTAGACATGGTTTTGCTTTTGCCTTTTTTCTGGCGTTAAAATAGGACCACATTGTGAACAAGCCATCGTCTTCATCAACAGTAGAAGTAGTATAAATAGGACAGATAATACAAGAAATCAAAATGGTATTGAACATGAGTTTGGTGATGCAATGATTATTCTGTTCATTAAATTCTTTTCAGAAAAAAAGAATATCTCGCCATGCGTCGATCGTTATCGCTTTAGAATGCTAACTGATGCCAGTTTCCATAGCCCGAAGTCTTCCTTATAGATGACAGGCTTCTGATATACTTACTCATATCTTCACTAGTCACCAATTGTAACTCTAGCTGAAAGACTAGTCTGACGCAAAATTCTTTCCGTTCAATTGTTTGAGCGTCCCATCCCTCTACATACACACTAATCACGTACCGGTTTTTCACCACAAAGACTAATTGGAGAAACTTTATTGATTATCACAACGCAATGAGTATGCTGCCTGACAGGTGTTCCAACCCATTAAGACCTTCCTCAAAGTTATTACTTAGTATATTTTATATTTTCGACTGATAGTTCAATCTTCCTCTGTGGATACAATCCTGATCATAATCTCATAAACTTTCGAAGATTTCTGTGGCATTCTGAAAAGTCCCAGAAGATTGAGACTTTCAGACAGTCTCTACTTAGAAGATGTCATCTCGCACCCTGCATCCATGAGACTAAGTATTGACCAACATAATTTCTGACACGACTGAGAAATATACCTTATTTCGAATGTATCCACTGAGGAAGATTGAACTATCAATCGAAACGTTTGTAATAGATAAAGTTAGTACGAAGAAAAAATACTTATTTAAAATATAAAAAATCTGATCTAACTTCGTATTCATATCGCCTTTTCAAAAAATATTACATGGTACGAACATCATATCTCCGAAGTACAACGTAAACACCAACTTATGCTGTTTTATTTCCAGATTCAAAACTCGTAATAATCTCTTCTATTTTCGATGCCTGTACTATCAGAATGAAGTAGTGCTGCAATAAGATATGTCTATTTTTAAAACAACTTTCATAATCAAATACATTTTTCTCTGTTGACAGGCTACTACGATGGTTGAATCAAATAATGAATAAAGCTGGTTTTCTTTGAGATTTTTGGAAATATGTATTAGTGTAAGCGGTTGAGGGTCGTCTATACCTGCTTTTCGTTCCTTCTTTCGCTGGGTTCGTTCACTCTTTTTTTCGTGCATTTATATTTGACTGCTTTTTTTTGTATTGAGTGTAGGACACGCTCGTGTATTGTTGATATCGATTTTTCTTTTATAACAATACATGAAAAAAGATACCTGTATTCACTTTTCTTGCTCTTTTTTTTCTAACTGTACCAAAGACACTAAGTGTGCATTTTTTTTTCTTCTGCCTTTACTATGAGTAAATGTTGTTGTCATTATCATTAGATTATTATCTATAAAACAAACTGATCACCACGATTGTTTTTCTAATAAGCTGTGATAAAGGACAGCTGCAAAAATTGTGTTTTTCACGATTTTGTAGCCAAGAGCTTGGCGCATCTTCCCATAACATATTAAATTTAAAAATCTTTCCTGCAAGTGGAATTTGCGAAGGATTTTGGTGAGTCCCAAAAAGTGATTTTGAACGCGTGAAGGAAAACTCAAAAATAATTGAAAATATAAATTACTGGTCATTCAGACTCTCCTTCCAATGTTTTTTCAGAAAAAAATCAGATAACCGTGTGAAATACTTAATTTGCCTGCTGACAGAACTATAAAAGTAAAAAATCCGTGACGATTTTCCATCGGGAGTCTTCTAAAAAACGATAAATTTATAGTTCTTTGATCTTGCGGGTATTTAATCTACGAATCTGATGAAAAGTACATAGACTATAACGATTATTCCCTATACAAAATTTGTTGATGAGTTACTACTGTCTGTGCTTGTTTTAGCCAAATCCTCGGTAACAACATGGCTGAGTAATTTGTGAATAGTTTTTTAAAGTGGTTGATTTACATTCAGGCAATGTTTGCGCTTTGTACTTTTTTTTTATACTTTCATAACTTTAATAACTAAGTCATAGAGTATTTTTCTAAAAACTCGTATATTCACTAAGTTTTCTCACTTTTTTCTGAAAACAAACATTGCGACGACAATTGTCATTCAGGATTCTTCTTACACAGCCGATTTTGAGATTTCCATTAAAACTGACGTCATGTGAAAATCGAAGATGGCGAGGTTCCATTGGTATGATTATGCACACTCCATGTTATCTTTTTTGTATTGACTCCATATGAAGATTTGAAAAAAAAAATTTTGTCTAACATCATAGTATTCGGAGATCCTCTAGAAATCTCACTTGTTAGAAAGATTTTTAAATTTATTATGTCACAACTTATTAGAAAAACAATCGTGGTCATCAGTTTATCTTGCAGATAATAGTACGTGTAACTTTTAGATCAATCATCAGAAAAACAAAATATTTTAAAGCCTTAATCCAGTTAAATTATCAACAAGTATGAAGACATTGCAAGAGAAATAATTTTTCAGTGTGGAAAGTGGTTGATCGAAAAAGATTTTTTCAGGTATACACTAATTGTCTTACATTAATTACTTATTCAGTTAAAAAGTTGTTTTCAGATTCAAAAGTTCTAGCACTTGTATGTAACAGAAGTTTAGTGCAGATTCCCATCCAGATGTAATTTTTTTTTCACTGTAGATAAACTCTTCGCGTGAAAATGAATTCCATGTATTCCAAAATCAATCAGTATATAGATCCATCGTATCTTTTCTTCGGTACACCATCACGTAAACGCGAAAGTTCTGTGGCTATTGATCATGATCCGTATTACGGTTATGCTCACAGTTCGACATGGTCAAATAACAATCCTTCACACGCTGATCAACCACTTCGTTTTATCGTTATTCGTCATGGAGAACGTGTTGATGTCATCTATGGCGCTGGGTGGACTCAGAGAGCATTTCCATACGGTCAGTATCATCCATTCGATGCCAATATGCCACCCGGTCTTCCCTATCGGGCCAACTNTTCTGTGGCTATTGATCATGATCCGTATTACGGTTATGCTCACAGTTCGACATGGTCAAATAACAATCCTTCACACGCTGATCAACCACTTCGTTTTATCGTTATTCGTCATGGAGAACGTGTTGATGTCATCTATGGCGCTGGGTGGACTCAGAGAGCATTTCCATACGGTCAGTATCATCCATTCGATGCCAATATGCCACCCGGTCTTCCCTATCGGGCCAACTGGCAAGACTATGACGTCGATACTCCCTTAACATCAAAAGGACTCTCACAATCTTGGAATGTTGGCAATGTTCTCACGCGTTATAATTTGCCTATTACCAGTTGTTATTCTTCACCTGCATTTCGTTCAATTCAAACGGCTGATAAAATTCTTGAAGGTATGGGTAGAAAAGCTCTTGTACCAATACGTATAGAAGTAGGTTTATTCGAATGTACAAGCTGGTATACTCAATCACCTATTACTTTCATGTCTGATCAAGAATTACTTCAAGGCGGTATCAATATTGATCAATCATATCACTCACAGATATCCGATTTGAAATTAGTCGAAAATGAATATCAATATTACGATCGTTCGAGAGATACAATAAAAAAAATCATCAAATTACATAAGAAAACGGGTGGTAACATTTTATTAGTAGCACATGCACCATCACTCGAAGTACTTACTCGACATCTAATGAATGGTCAACCACGACCAGAACGTCTTGCCGAATTAGCTAGTAAAGTTGATTTTTGTAGTATGACCATTGTTGAACGTGAATCATCAGCAAAACCATGGCATTTTCGTTATAGTCTCGATGAAAAATTATCGGAGGATCAACAAAAATTGGAACAATCACGATCAGCCAGTACACTTGCTCGATCAAACTCTTCATCTCAATTAGCTCCCTCACCACCACCACAACAACAGCAATATACATCAATGGTACAACAACCGCAAACCTATGCGACGTATACGCCAAAACAACCACCATCGTTCTATCAACCAACACCTCTAAATTATCATTTTCATCCACAAATGGAAAATTATCCTCCCTATTTTGATTTTGCATAATATTAGCAAGTCTGGTCGAAAACTAGGATTTTTGCTTTTCTTTGTAATAAATAAACGTTAGTTATATTCAGTCGTGTACAGACAAAGATGAAAATCACCTACAGTGAGGCGCACAGAAATCCAGTGAAGAAAGGTCCTAGACTAATTATTATCGTTCTATAGCTGGAAGTCTTCTCTACATAAAGGTCATTTTTTGACTGAGAATAAAAATTGAGTTTTCTACATATGGTTACACAGCATAAAGTGTCGTCTTTCAGAATATGTACTATTTTTGCTAAAAATATTAGGTGTTAATGGACTTTTAACGATTTTCTAGCAATCTCTTGGTATTTCGAAAGGCAAAAATCTTATTTCTTTCACGCTTTTGTCAAAACAGGCTTTTCACTTATATTAGTATAGTATAGCACAAAAATCTAGAATGGCTCGATGTAGAGACCTGCACGGGTTAAGAACACCTAACCCGAACCGACTGCCAAAATGCCGACCCGCACCAGACCCGACCCGACAACAACTTAAACCGGAACCTAACCCGACCCGATGAAAACAATCTCACCAAAAAACTGTGTTTGAGAAAGAATATAGACTTGCCTTGTTAGACAAAAGTTTTTCGGTGCATATTGTAGAACCTCGTAGTTCAAAAAAATTTTTGAACGACGTCTGATTGGTCATTTTGTCTAAAAGGTTAATCTATTGAAAATTCCTCATGATCAGTACACTTTGTCAATAGATTATCTTAACCGAGATGATGATCACATCCTTTTTCTCATTGGTCAGTCAGTATCACCTAATACTAAGATAGCAAGTAGAGAGCATTATAGTAAAGTCTTCTATGTATGGGTGTTTAAAACAGTACATTGAAAAAAAGCAGTAAGGGATGTATTGCCATTGATTTCAGTGAGGAAACACTCTCTTATGTGCAAAGAAAGCAATCATTAATCGACTTAGTGAATGCAGTTGTTCTGAAACAAGTCTTTCAATTGGAAATTTCAGTAGAGATAACTTTCAACCAGTAATACAAAGCTAAAAATATTATTTATATTTTAAATTGCGTCGCCAAATATTCCACCGGAACCCGGCCCGACGCGACCCTAGGGTCGGGTCGGGTTGCAGGTCTCTACCGCAGAGTTCAACATGCAAGCAACATCATCTTTTCGACCTATCAACAACAAGGTCAGAAAGATTTGTTTATGAATTGTTTATGAATAATGGGGTATTAAAACTGCAATTATCTTATCTTTTATACTCGAAACTTTACCCATTATTTCTCACAATGTTGGTGATTTTATCCCCGCTACAGCAGGTCTATGTGAAGCATCTGGTTTGTAATCTTTAGGATTATAGTATTAATGCAGTAATTCACTGTCTTTTGGTCTTAACTTTTTGTATAAGAATTGTTATATTCGTTTTTCTGCTAAAAGTTGTCTCAATAGTGTATTTGTCTTGATTATCATTTGTTGGATCTAGTTACCTTTCACTTTTAAATTATGTGTATGTATCTGCTTTTGTCATATAAGCTACTGATTTTTCTATCTAGCTTTTAATTGTATCAAGGTGTACCCTATCTCTGAGTTGTTTGTTGGTATGAAAATTATTTGGTGTTCTGCCTGACTTTTTATTACGCTATTTATAGCAATATTACAATTTTTAGATTTTGACAATTCAAATGTTAAATTGTTCAAAAGCGTTTGTGGAATATCCTTGTTCGGCAAAAAGTATTGCTCGCATTTCATCATTCATCAACACATTTTAAGTTCGGAGAAAGTAAAACTTGGTTATTCATATTCAGTTTTTGATGCTGAAGCAGGACAACACTGTTTCGGAGGTTCAAAACAAGTGTGGAGTCGCCAATTTGAATTTTTTGAAAATTTAGCTAATTTTGAAGAATTTTCAAAGATTTTTGTTGTTTCTCCCTTAAAACTTGTCCTGAAGAATGAAAATCCCAATTTCCTAGGTACCTCAGCGTGCTCTATCGAACCTTGTATAAGTGAACGAAAGATAAAATCCTGCTGAAATTTTAAATTACCGGGATCTTACAAATTATTTATATGGAAACGTGATCACAAAATGTTATTGCAATTATTACTCATAGGTTTCTTTATATGCTATTTTGTGGACATATGTTGATAGTTTGTCACACATCAATATAAATTGGTTACCAACATGTAGTGTAAGTTTTAAATTGCAACATCTATACGACTTGCACATTGTCTCAATATTCGTTATCCATTCAGCTGTCTGCTAACATATTCGAAATTGTTACCAGTCAAACGGCGATTTATTTGTTTAAGAGAATCAAATGTTACTGGATCTCTGAGAATACCCATTCCTTGAAAACTTAATTTAACGCGTATTCTTGTTGAAAGACAAAAAGAAATTGTGTTGTTTGAGAAAAACAATCCTTGTGATTTCAGATTCCGTATGAAATTAACTCGATCGGGAATTCTAACCACAGACGTCATTTCTACACCGAATGGCGACATTTTTAAACATGTCCGTCTTTTTGCAATGACTGCTTTAAACCATCTGTAAAAAATTTTATTTGGAAGTATCAGTCATATTCGGATCAGTTTGATTACATAATTTGATCATCGTGTTATAATATTCAATCACAGATTTGTCGGATCGTTGTTAATGATTATTCAGTTTGTGAAATGAAAGTGAGTGTTGTTCAACTGACTCATCTAAAGCTCAAATGTTTAATATGTATTTTTCTGAATGTTTCATTCCTAAGCAAGGGCGGCCCCCTAAGCAAGGGCCGCGTCCATCATCAGTCATGAACTTTGTTTGTTATTAATCCACCAAGAAAACAAGTTATTTTAGATGCTATAAGAAATTTAAGGGAAGACATAGCACCGGGATCGGATAATATACCGGTTTCTTTCTTACAAAAATGTGCTCCATTTCTAATTGATCAAATCGATCATTTATTTTCGCTTTCTATCAAAAACGGCGTTTATCCATCTATGTGGAAACTTGCTGATATTATTTCCGTACATAAGACGTGTCCCGGAGCTACTGTAGATAATTATAGGCCAGTATCTTGTTAAGTATACTCAGTAAGGTGCTTGAACGTTTTATACATGAACAACTGCTCGCTTATTTATCTAAACATAACTTTTTTCCTAAGCCATAATTTGGTTTTCGTTCTCGATCATCAACCGTTGACGCGCTTCTATACATCACACACTCAATTTACACAAATTTAGATGAGGGAATTGATACTATTCTTGTACAATTTGACTTCGAGAAAGCTTTCGATCGCGTTTCCCATCAGATTCTCTTGACAAAACTTTCTTCGTTAGAGGTAACAGGCTCAGCATTTCAGTGGTTTTACAGTTATCTATCCAAGCGTTCCTAGAGGGTGCGTATTGGAAACTCTTTTTCAGAAAAGGTCCTCGTTCCATTCGGTGTGCCGCAAGGGTCTTAGGATCACTACTTTTTCTTATCCTTATTAATGACCGTCTGTCTACAAGTTTACTACTTGGAACAGCGGCTCTATTTGCTGATGATTGTTGACTTTTATGTCCTCTTTCAGCTATTTTCCCGTCTTCTGTATGTCAAGGAAATGTGGATCGTATAAGTGCGTGGTGGGATTCTCATTTAATGCAATTAAATTATAATAAGTGTTCTTGGTTACTCTTTACTCATAAGCCTCAAACACACAAATTTTACACTATTAGTGAACGGTTCGTTTATTAACCGAGAGTACTCTACTGTGCTACTGGGTCTCCGTTTATCTTCTGATTTGCGTTGGGGAGATCATATTGAGGATCGTATTCTGGCTTGCCGTAGAAGATTAGATGCCATGTACCGTAGTTTTAAGGATGCACCGATCCTGGTGAGGTTAACTGTTTTCAAGGCACGCATTCTAAGTAAATTAGACTATTGTTCGGTTGTTTACGACACTAAATGTCCTTATTATAATTCTCGTATTGACTCTATTGTTAAATTGGCTGCGCGAATTGTATTTAAATAGTTTGATGGCTCTGTTTCTAAATTAATAGAGAAAATAAATTTACCAGATTTATATAAAATACGTAATTACTTCAGATTGCTTCATTTTTATAAGATTCTCCACAATCATTCCATTCTTTCGAATCTCAATCTTATTCAGTATAATACCAATAGGCATTCTGGCAGGCTAAACCATTCTAGAGCAGTTAGGGTGGCTGATATTTTCAAGGTCTATGCCACCCTGTATATCTTCTTTCACAGAACGGCAATTGAGTGGAATGGCTTACCAGAGCACGTTGTTACAGCTAACAGCATAAGTTTGTTCAAGCACAGACTAAAGAACTTCTTAGAGCTTTAATCCTTTATCTTTCTCTCGTTCTTTTGTTTATTTTCTTTGTCGAAATTAGAAGGGTCACCGTCTAATAAGGGCAGTATGCGCTTTTTCTGTTTTTTCCCCTGCAACAACCTCTTTTGATTTTAGTTTATTGTATTGGTTCTTTTTACTTTTTTGTTGTCAAATAAAGGTCTAAGTCTTTAAGTCTCTCTATGTGATGAATTCAGATTAAGGATGTCAAATGTTTTCGCTATTTCTAACGGTTAGTGTTGAACATCGTCATGGCTTGTACCAGAAAATTTCAGGGCTTGTTTCATCGCCTTGGCTAATACAGATATCATCATTGGTATTGAGAAGTGGTTATGTTGATGTTCGGGCATCTGTATCGCAATCTAGTCCATCGGGCTGTGATGACAAGAAAAGAAAACACCACGAGTTATACCTACTGTGATGTCTGACTGACAGTAAGCCGGCTAGTGCACCAATTGTTAGGTTTTACCTAACTTATTCGAATCTTCACTTGCATGTACAGATGTTTTATTCAGAAAACGAAGGCACTCCTCTGGTGCAGTATATGCTTGTGTGTATATAGGCCAGAAAGAAAGAAAGGAAGAACGTAACAGAAAAACCAACAACGTGGGCATAACACATACATTCAAGCTTAAACTGACGAAATACATTCTTCGTTTTTGAAGCATTGAAAGTTTTGGGACATTTCGATTTTGGTTCAATTACGACGGCATCTCAGCTCTCAGGATCATCTTCTGTATACCATTTTGTAGAGAATTAAATGGGTAAAATTTTGTAAAAAACAGCTGAATCTTATTATATGTATTTCATATAGATAA